>JAQFYB010000407.1:0-56545 GCA_034694085.1 Pogonognathellus longicornis
GGATGGGATGGCTATGGTTTCAACATCTTTTGGAGTGGATGGGCAGGGATGGGCAACTGAAATTTCCATCTCTGCTCCAGTCACATTAATTTTATTCTAATCTCACATACTCAATTCTATTTGCCTATACAATTGCTATAGAGCTATAGCACTGCAGTGCAAAAGAGACATACACATTTCTAAAATATTATTACATGGTTCCTTATTGCAACTTCAAACATAACAGCAGTATGAAGTAACTTGAAATTACTTTGTCCAGTTACTCCGCATGGCATATTATTTTCTATTATCATCTTGAAAAATTTCCATTTTTCTTTCTTTTTCAAAATACTTCCTTTTGATACACAATGTTACGCTGCCTTTTACAATTAAAATTGCCGGTTTAGAAAACTTTGTTTTATTCATCGTTTTTACAAAACAATGAGCCATTATTTATATAAATAGCCACTACTTATCAAAAATATTGGTTCTTACTGCATTTACAGGCATTTAGATCATACTAGATGCGGTGAAGTATCAAACATTTTTGTGTAACAATGAAAACACTTTTTATAGTTTACTGATTTTGATTTAAAAGGTTTAGTTATAGGTACTAGTATTCAAGGAATTAAAGAAAATATCCTTTAGTAATGTTTGCACAGTTCTTAGGCTGCATCTAATTTGTTGCAATGCATACAATTGTATGAAAAAGTGTTATTTTTAATCTTTACACTGCCAAACGTGTACTAAGCATTGTATAAAATGTAGTGTATATAACGTATGGTATAAATACACGATTTTAATACATACACGCGTTTAATGTGAATTGTGTATACATTTTGTATAGACGTTAAAGACAGAAGATTGAAAGCGAGTAAGAATAATCCCTGCAATGAACTTTTTTTTCGAATGTAAAATAATCTCAGACTACTCACTATACTACTTTTAAATGACAAACTTAACTAGGATAAAGTCAAGTTAGACAAGTGAACAAATGTAAAACTAAGACATACGTTGTTAGTTGTGGTACAGAAACAGGAGAAAAAATCTTTGAAAAAGAATCACTGGTGAAGATAATGCTGACGCAGACTAACTTCACCTTACTATTTTTAGTATTTTTATTATCATTGAAATGAAACCTCGACATTGTTACTAATTTTTATTGTTATTTGTTTGCTAGGGAATTCGGTTCTACCCATCAGTATATGAAAGTGTTTTTTTTGCTGTCTATTTTTTCTTATTAGAAATTATCATCTCGCATTTATTTTAGTTATCCGGGCTATTAATTTACTTAGAAATTACACATGAATTAAAAAATTGTGCAAAATAGGATTACATTGGACATAATATATAACTATACAAATGCATATTGAATTTTTGAAAGCTGGTTTTTATGGATAACTTGAATGTCTGCATAATTTTGCGAATGGCAAAATAATGAAGAAGATAATTATTTCCATTTGCTAATTGCATTAATAAAGTGTGAAATATTAGCACCTAGAAAAGGTAGCGTCTGTTTTATTTGTAATGATATTGTGCAGTGTGTTTAAATACATAATGTAATTATTATAGCGTTTTTATTGTAAATGATCTATCTTACTGTTACCAATGAAGTCGCTTTTTATGTCATTTGAAAAGCATCACATATTACCAATACCATTATGAACAACACAGTACCTATTAGCTATGACTGTATAGTATGTAGTACTACTATTTATAAAATTCCCCTGCTTTTCCCTCCAAAATATTTTTATCTCATTGGAATGTACATGCAAAATATAAACGTAGAAGCATTTAACTATATAGTAGCATTAATTGCCCTGAACACGTATATAGAAAATGTGACATTAATTAATAACAGAAGCATTCCTTCTTAATAACATAAGCATTCGTCCTTAATTTTTCATATTCATTGAATATATCACCATTTGTAAAGTCTGGGAGTTTATTTACTTTGAGTAGTGTACGTAGATTGACAGTTAAAAATTGATTTTCTTTGAGATTTTTATCCGTGCACTAAATACGCAAATAAATATTTATTTTTCCAATGCTATAGGGTTTAGGGGCTGTACTTGGAAAATAATAATAACAAAGCAGTCATAAAGGTTGGATGTTTAGAGGTTAGAGTGGTTGGAAATTTTAGGAGCCGAACCGACAACGGCAAATGAAAACCGAAAATTATTCATTTCACAGTTTATTGCTATTGGGTGAATTAAAATTGGTTAAATTGTTGTAAGTGGCCAAATCGGTATGCGGCATTGGTCTACCAGTAAAATAAAGCCCGCACAAATTATGTTCTTGAAACATACAGAGGGGACCGAAAGAGACTATTGTAATTATTTGGCAACCAATCGATTCGGTTTCGGTTATTCCTCGGTTAAAGGAAGCTACCTAAGCCTCTTTTGCACAAACAGCTAATCTATATCTTATAGGGTCACTGCTTCAGACATAGACAGAAATTGTATTTACTTTCCAAATGTTGTTTTTCAAACAGTGTGATGTGAACTAATGAATCATCTTCAGTTCATGTTTACGCTTACGGAGAGTTCATTAACATCATCTCTAAAAACTACAAGACTACACTTGTATTTGGAAGTTTGTAAGCACACACACAGAACCTTATGATTTTTATATGACTATTTAGCTAATGTAACACTGTATACAAACTAAGTATAAAAGTATTATACGAGTGCATATTAATTTTTCGCATGGTCTGATAACACAGTACTGCAATCTGAGCTCCACGTTGTAGTCGATTTATGCTGCAAAGTAATGATCATGATGGTGATTGGTGGGACAACTTGAGATTCCTCAACATGAAATCTACGTATTAGACAACGCTAAAAATTCTTAACTCTACATTATATAATATTAAATTCTTTTACTTTGAAGAGTTATTAGTTTATATAGCACACCCTTCTTATTACAATTAGTATGAAATGTTCAAGCTTTTTAAAGTGTATCGTCGTCTGCTCTAATGTGTGTCTCATTTTTTTCTTTGTCTTTAATAACTTAAAGACGGGATATGAGACTATTACATTAATATTATATTATAGTATGCAATTAGTGCAACGATGTATGTAAAGGTAATTAGTTTTACTCAATGGTATCATTAACGGTATTCGTATTCAATATTTAAATTGAAACAATCTCATTGGATTCCTCGATAAATTGAACGCGTTTTAATTTATTTGATATCCCCATGGCCATGTCAAGACCATAAACTTTTCTAATTGGAAATTTGGGATTATCCAATTAAAGTGAAGATTTTTGTAAAAAATGGAAGGTTTTAGTGTTTGTGCGAAACAGTAACATAAGTAACATCAGTAATATTATAAGTAACGGCTAAGTCTGTGTGCGTTTTTCTGCACGTAGTTTTCATTCTACTAGCAATGTAATAGGACGTTTATGTTATGTTTTTTTGCTTTTACCTAAAATTAGTTCTCTTGGGTTTGTGTTGTCTTCTTAAATCCTGTTTTAAAATTTTTAGTTGGATTCACAACATGTACGTTCTGTACACAGAACACAAGTGCAGTGCAAGTATTTTCCTGGTACGTGAAATGTTGACTGTACGTAAAGTAAATACTACTCATAATCTACATTTTATATATGTGTTGGATGTATGTACACTGCATACAAGTACACACTCTCTCTCTCGGTCTAAAAAAATGCTCAGCATGTAGATTTTGATTATCTGTTGGAGTCTGTGAGAAAACATCTGCCTATTCTTCTATCATCAAAATATCAGAATGTAATGTAGAATGTAGTAGTGGTGTAAAGGAGAGAAGTGTTCAAAAACACTTGCAGCAACCATGCTCAGCTGTTACACAACATACAAGTAAAGTAGAATGACTACGGTGTTGACGAGAATGTCAGAGGTCTTACACAGTGATAAGTTAGCTCTGCTGTTTCGTTAAATTCACAATTTACTTATGGTGGAAGATGGAGTGTGTAGCGTAAAAAAGACAGATGGAATTACGGGCATCGAGAAGATGAGACTTTTCTAGAAGTAGAAGATCATGTCGTTTCTCTCTCAGCTTTTTCTATGCTTTTCTCTGTTCTCAATTCAAAACTTGTTTAGTTTAAATGCGTTTCACTGCCAAGCCGTACAAGAAGAGACTCATGTCAGCAACCAACCAACCAGGCTCTTTGCCTTGGGATCCGATCCGATTCTAACCGAACTTTTCTTTTACGGTTTACGGTGTACGTACCTTATTCATCTTGTGTTTGTGCACAATAATAATATCACCGTAGTAAAAGTAAACCATATTAACCGTGTTCTTCGTTAAGGCTAAAATTCTTCCACAACACTAAACGTCTATATGTACTACTAGTTTTTATTAGAAATACATAGAAAATTCTTGAGCACAACTCACAGTTTCAAAATCCTCATCATACTAAATAAAATATTATTTATGGGCATTGTAAAATTTGGAATGTTATTTCACTGTATAGGTATAGGTGCCTTTTAATTTCCTAGGTGTATATGTATAGATGATTTATTTCTTTTTGAGTTTTGTGTGTAAAACTAATTGCAAGCAACATTGAACGCATAGATATGTAGCTATCATTTATTTCATTGCTTTTTGAGTTACATAATACTTTCCTGGTTACAGTAAGTATGCGAGAGGGAAGAATTCTGTAGGATAGAAAGTAGTTCATGAATTACTGTTATAGTTTTTAGTTCATGAATTTATTTATACTGTTTAAAAGTAGGTACATGGATGAAGGTTGATTGCGTTTATTTGAATGATGATTCTCGGTGAAAGAATAATAGTGCTTTGCATAATAATATTATTATGTAGTGCAAAGTGTACGCAGGTTTGAGTGTTGGCGAAGGTTATTGCGTATGTTTAATATTATTATGGTGTATAGCTGTGTAGTAATAATCTGTGTGTCCTTCCGAAGGAAGGAAGAAGATGTAAAAGACGAAAGAGAAAAATGTTCCGATTAGAAATTTGGCTCGCGCCGACTAATTGTAAGATTAAGTCGAAAAGTGTTTGGGAGAGAAGAAGGGAGGATGAAGAAGGAAAGAGGAGAAAATAAAAGCATTGACTTCCATGTTTCATTCCTTAGTGCAATATTCTGCATGGTTGTTAGTTGTTGTACATTGTACATGTAGCACTGTTCTCATTCTCCTCGGTTTAACCTGGCTCTACGCTCCATGCTCTAACAATTTCGGAATTTTACTATTTCTGTTGTGCTCCTTGCACGTCTCACTTAACTTGACTTTTTTTAATTACCCTACAAACTCAAACTATTTTTAACTCTCACAACTTCTTTGTTACTCTTTCACTATCTCCATTTCTCTCGAGTCACACACACCAAACTCCGTACAGTCAACGAAAGCTTTTCTTTTCAGTCGAAATATGTAGCAAATTTTTTGTCATAATCTCAACTTACTTTACTTGCTCGAGGTACATGCACCAAGTACTCACACCTCAACTTCGATTACCAATAACTAGTGCTGTTACATTTCACAGTTCATTTTCAATTTAAATATCCTTCCAATTTTTCACACTAGTTACCATCAGTGTTTAAAAAACAAAGTTTTTGCTTCCAAATTCAATCGGCTTCACAGTTAATCAACTACAGTGGCAAATATAGGAGCGACCCTTTCTTATTCGACTCTCTCGCCAAGTTTTTATACACTGCTTTTTCCAAGACAAGTGCACGCCTCTCGCTTCTGTGTTTTCACAATATTTCTCCGTTGAGCTGTTTATTTTTGTTTTCCAGCATCAACATAATTTTCAAAAATATTTCAAATGGCAAATCTAATTTTGGTTTTGATTTTTATCAATGCCTTCATACTATTTCTACTTTATATATATTCATTATGCACATACTATTATTCAACGTTCATGAATATAGCAGAGTTTATGTATGGGGCAATAATATTAGTTTGACAGGGAAATAAAAATAAAAATAATACCCTAACTTTAGCTAAGGAGGTAACGCAACATTACTACACTACAGCAATTACATCGCTCGCAACAAGTGAGACACTCCTTAGGTAATATACGGCTCTGTTAAATTGTGCCACGAAATTTTATAGAAAAATTTATAATTTTGTTGGTGTCAGCCTCAGTGTCACCTCAGATCTTTTCCTTTCTGAGTTGCAATCCAACTGTGTAGATCACAGTTATTATTTGCACCAGAGGTTTTTAGTATTTGCAGTTGTTTTGATAACTACAAAAGATTTGTCTGTTATTGCAGCACACCACATTACTGTAATTGTAACCAAATATTGCACCGTGTGGATGCTCGTACGGTATTGTAGCGACTTTATTAGCAGCCATAATATTAAGTGCAAATTTTCGAAATATGGATGCAACAATGCAGTTTCGTGGGCGTTTTTACCTTTTCTGAGAAGGTAGGTAGGTGAGCTTTTGTGTATACCTTGTTGATCTGCTCGGTCATGCACCTATTAAGAAAATGTCTAGTACATCATGTAGAGGAACAGCGTCATACACACTCAAGTTTCACTGTCGACTCAATTTTGTGACTAATGACGAAGAACATCAGCCCTTAGGAAGAAATAAACTTAGAAATGACTTCAATGTTCTTCTTTGTTGTTATTCTGTCCCTATTCCCTATACGCTCTTGTTCTTTTCCACAGTGAAATCAACTTGTAAGTAGCTCCTTCCCGACACGGCATTATTATGGTCTTCAGTGACCTGCTATGACGTCAAAACAAACAAAAACAGAAAACGAAATGACTAACCGTTTCTGCCAAGAATTGCATTGTTGTTCGTCTTTTGTTTCTGGGGCAGGAGCTTAACTTATTACGATGCACAAATTATTCTTTTATATATTATGTTTCGTATTCAGCCCTTTATTTAATATCTGTCTTATATCAATAGTTTTGGTTCTTAAGACGAAAAGGTGTAAAAGGTCATACATTGTGTGGTATGTCTGAATTGATACACTAAAAAGCATCTGGCTGTTGTTACGTTTATTTTTGATTTATATTGTGCTGTGTTGAATTAGAATTGTTGGGATTTTAAGATGAGCCAAGTTGGGTTATTGTGGTGGTCAAGTTGTTGTTTGAACGCCATCATCATCGATTCGAAATTAGATATGATGTGATGTGATGTCAAGTTAGCATTCGACTTGTCTTATTTGTCTTGAGAACACAGTCAAGTCAAAAAAAGAATGAAGGAACGTTGTTTCCTCGTTAACTTTTGACTTGACTCTTTGGCAAATACTAAATACGTATCATCGCATCGTCGTGATGAGTAAGCATATAGTTAGTGGTAAAGGATTCGTCAACGAAACAAACGCCTTCGGGCATTTTCTTTCAACTAATGATACATGTGATGTGCCCACTTGCCCACTAAGATTTCATAAAATCATACTACTATTATAATATACACATGTAAACTTTACAATGCAAAATACCCTTTGTGTCTACATGACAATAAGTACAAGGTGGAAATCATTTTACGTCTTCCATAACAATCAGTTTTCTGCATTAACATCCATGGAACTATAATGCAAGTCTAGTTCTTCACTCTACTTTACTACCACTAAAGACAATCTCAAAACAAAATGTGCCAAGATCAAAATCCAATGGAGGATTTCCTTTTCTGGTGTGATAATGCATTTCTTGCTACCAAGTAAGCAAAACCATAAATAAAATCAGGAAAATAACAAAAATAAAATAACAAAAGCCTCACTCACTAATCATAAGAGTAATACTAACACAATGTTTCCAATATTTTATCGACACTAAATTGAACAATATAATATAATTACTTTGGTTGAAATAGAGTTTAGGACTTTCGTATTTGCTTCATCGGCTGACAAATAAAAAATAATTATCGCAGTTTTATTGCTCGAAATCGTTGAATCTTTAAGGCTACCTAATGGTGCAAGTTGTTGGGTAGGTGCCTATTAGGCATAATATTATTATAGGTGGTTTGTATCTTGACGATAATTTATGTGGACATCACCCACGGCTTGGCATAACGCATCCTAATATGTAGAGGCAACCGACGGAGTATACTCTTAAACATTTTTCACACGAAACTAACCCTAAAAAACATTAAATGTTCATCATGACTTTAGCTCCATGCTGATTTCCTCCGTCCTCAAGCTTCTTCAAACTATTTTACAATAATGGGCTTTTTAATGCCGAATCTTGGTTAGCATTAAAGTACATATCTCCAGAGAATAAACTAACCCCTCCGTTGTAATAATCATCGACGGTTTCCTATTCCACATGAAATACACTCTTATATAGTAGTGTTGCTAAACTCAACTAGTACCATACTAAATCTATTTAATTTAAATGTCTATACTGAAATCTTGCTGTGCTAAATATCGTATTGTTTATATATGCATACATGTATGTAGAATATCACATTATCACATTTTCCTTACCTAATTTAAAAACAATATAAAAGGTAAATCATTTATCTTTTGCGTTAATGGTTTTATTTAAGTTAATAGCGAGGATTCTGTAAAGTATAAAGTGTAAGAAGTGGAAATTTGCACACCTGCTAATATTATCATAAGACTTCTTACACTCATTACACTGTGAGGCAGACTTTCAGTTTCTAAAACAATAATTATAACAAACACTTTAATGAAGAAAAGTTATAAGAAATGACAACCTTTTTTGATTTCCTTGTTCATCTGTCGATTATGGCCATATTGCGATATAAAATTGTTAGTTGTTGTGATGTCTGAAGGTGAATTGATTTCAGGTGCTTTAACTGACAACTGAATAAATGTAAATGTTTAGGTAGTTAGTTCAATTTTATTTTGCTGAAGAAATGTATATGAGAATTTACATCTATAAGGAAGACTCGACTATTATGATGTACAGAAAGTGTGTATGTATAAAGAAAGTTAAATGAAAGAGAATAATACAAAGTTGCATGCAATGGCTAAATTACTGCAATGCCTTAGCTCTATATATGGATGGGAAAAAGATGCCTCAGCTTGGCCCAACTTATTCCAGGCAAGTTATACATTTTACGTAGTAGGTAAAAGGTAAATTAAAGTCGTGCATGCAACATCTTTAATAGCTCTTCACCTCTTCCTCTGTGTCTGGTGTGAGTTCTCTGAGTTTTAAAGCATATTATGTGCATGGTTAAATGGTTATTATAATAATACCATTATCTCTCTGCAACGCCAATGGTCAAATGAGCACTGAATAGTAGATTCGAATTTATATCTTCAATCCGTATCAGGAGTTGAAGTTTCCATCGTTATAACTCATATTATTACATATTATCAACCATCGTAAGAAAGATGGCTTATTAGAATCATTTGTCTGTGTGTCCGTCCGCGTTTCCGTCTCTTCGCACCTGAACTCAGATTAACAGCTTCAAATTTGCCATATAAACGTGTTGCGAGTTAAAATTTAAAGATGGGGTCAATCCATCCACTTTTCCATTACATTCTGTGGCCATGTGGCTGTTAATGTAGTACAGTAGATTATACCTGATGTAGTATGTGTACACATTCATGTGTTGAAACTACTGAATTGCAGTACATTAAGACAAAAAATCAATATTTTAAGTTAAAAAACGAAAACCATTGTGAAATTCAAATGAATTTATTTTATAATTATTTTGGTGATGGTTTCCTACACCCATTGGTTTACAATGGCTTACTATTTTCTTTAAATTGACAAATGCTCAAGTAAATAGGCAGCACACTAAATTGCTTTTTAAAAGAAGGAAAATGAATGAAATTTGGAAGCGTAGAAATTTCCGCATTTCAGTTCTACTCAGGTAATTGCATTAGACATTATTGTCTTAAAAAGTCATAAAAGATGATGTTAGCAAAGTAGCGTTAAGTCGTAGAGGTCTAGAGGCAGAGGGTGACTGAATTAGCGTATGTGTGTATAAATGAGCTACGCCCGATGAAATGTGGAAGAGAATTGCATTTGCATCACGATTGCGAAGATGACATGAGAAAGGACGATGTAAAGGTGAAGAAAATGCTGACATGGGTTGGTTTGTGTATGATAAAACAGACGACTAACAATACTATTAAAGTGAAACGATGCAAAAATGTGTAGGCCATAAAAGACATTGCTGAGGCTGAAGTAGACAAGACACACTACAAAGTATCTGCAGCTTAAACCTAAAAAGTCTCTTTTCGTCTTTTTCTATTCTTCTAAATCCTTCCTTCATTGCATACTCATCTTGGACACCGACTCGACCAGAAGGTGACTGTGTTCCTTCATGCAGTTCTTGTACTTGCACTTCTACTTGTTCTCTTGCTCCTTCATTTTCCCTTGTGCATTATGTGCACTCACAAATCATAATACCTATAGCTAGTTCTTCTTCATTTTGTTGCAAAGTGCAGAAGCAACAGGTGAATGCCTCGCAACACGTATTCTATGACTTTTTAATTCCTCTTTATACTTATACCCACCCCAGGTTTCTTTGCGTAAAACATCACTGTGGAATTAACCCTCTATTTTCATAGTGAAGTTAAAGTGTGCAAGTAAAGTACCTAACTAATAATTCGTTTAACTTATTTCGTGTCAGTGGCAGTGAAGAAGGAGAAAAGCTAGAAATCATTTAGTTCCTCTTAAGGTAATAAATATTTACATTTTTTCAAAAATTGTACTCAGAAATTGCAGAGTTGGTTAATGATAGTTTCTGGTGAGTCTGATGATGGTATACAGCTGCATGTAAACACCCTTGGTGTGAATTATAATCATTTCTGATCCTAATGTTATAATTATGTTTTATATAATTTTTATTTTATGAATTTTTTTCTCCATCTAACTTTTATATAAATTGTCCCAAAGATTAAAACTCGTATTAATAATATCTCATTCAGTGAATTAATAATTTTTTTTTCTCAGACCACTGCAAAGAGAAAGTAGAATTTATTACAATATTTTGCAATCATTGATTATTTTTCAAATACATTTACATAGTTTGAATCAATTTGTAAATTGAAAATTGTTTGAATAATTCAGTTATGGTTCGGGGTTAACAGACAAATATTGTATGTATATTAATTGTTTTTAAACTATACTTTTCTTCGATCAACAAAATTGCTGGGGAATATTTGCCCATTTTCTCTATACTCCTGATTGAAATTGATCTATTCCCATTCTTGCATTATGGTTTATTTCGTAAGCTTAGGTGGATGTTTTGTCTGTTATTATAATCTCAATTTTCTCTATCCTTGCTGTTCATCCATTGTCCATTTTGAAATGAATTTATTCTTTTCATAATATTTCTTGTACCTAAGTGAATGAGCAATCAAAGAACGAATTTTATTGTCGCGTTTGTTCAAAAGTAGGTAATTCCACTTTAGAACACTTCTCATAACATAGGAATGGTATTTTTCTGTTGTTTCGTTAGTTCTCCCTGGGGTAATGCTGTAATTTGGTTTGCACTATAGGCATGTTCGCATGTATTCTTGAAATGTACTCCGTATACTTTTTATTTCATCTTAGTCTATTTGTGGAAAATCTTCTCATGTAGGTATATCTTACTTTTTGCGCTACGATTGGTTGCCAAACTTTGGAATAAATATATTTTAGTTAGTTTGAATTGTCCAGTCGATGATTCAACCACTTACAGATTTTTTGTCAAAAGTTTTAATACGTTGATTTTTTAATTCGTATTTGTATGTAAATTATTGTAACTCCTCTCATTTGTTTTCAATCATAATTCAAAGTGCTTGAAATTTTAAGTATTGGCACAAGCTTTATATTCAGTATTTATGCTATCTAAGCATGTACTAGTTTATTTGCATAGAGTATGGGTGATGTTTCCTCAGCCGGTATTTCTAGTATTTCATTTAATGTACGGCGCATAATTTTGACCTCGTTTTGAGAAAACCATTTTTAAAGTCCTTTAAATTTTTAAAGTCCTCAAACAACTTAAAAACGTAGTTATGTCAATCAATGCCATAGTATATTAACCCGTTTAGAGGTGTAGAATTAGCAATGCGCAGTGTCTTTGTAAAAAAAATCGTTGATTTTTTTCATTAAAAAATTATTGAATTACTGAATTTTTCTCCCAAATATCATACTTATGCAATTATTCCCGTGTAGATTTATCTTAATTCTTGCAAAAAAGTTAGGCGTTAGGCATATTAACAACGATACTACGAGGAAACTAAAGTGAACAGAACTAGAGCTGCGATGACAGATAGATAGGTATGCATTTTTAATGTCTTAGCGTAAGTCCGATCCGAGTGTATTATTGGTATTACACTGCATAGTATTAATCTATTATTTTCCAGTATATATAAATCAAGTTAGTTATTGTATCCATTAACTTATCTGCATAGAACAGCAAATCCAATGTGAAATAGTTTGTCTATGACTGTTCATTGGGATTATTTATTGTTGCCATATTTTGCAGATATGATTCAGAGTAATTAATGAATCATCTCTTACTATACGAGTGTTGCAATACTTACCGTTACCATAATTTGGGGCTGAAGGTCTAAAAAATATCATCATTATCATGTAAGAAATCTATGCGTATAATTGATATTCTTCTGCAGAAAAGGATGGCAATGATTTTGTCTGCTTATAACATTTAGAAAAAATCAATGCATTAATTGATTAATATTGGATGGGCACACTGTATTTATACTCTACATGCCCTCCTGTTACTAGAAACAATGAAAATGAAATAGTGTCTTAATTACGTGACATGACACCTCTTTTGTATTCTGTGTATCCCAAAGGCAAATCAATGAAAAATCATTTATTGTACTTCGATTTAAAACAATTTTCAACTTTCGATGAATGAAGCAATTAATATTATTTAGGCACTTTTGATTTGTGAAGAGTGAAGGCAATTAATATGAAAATAACATTGTAATCTTAAAATAGCACTGTTTTTCAAAGTGCTGAATAACTTCAATGAGATTTTGATATAACCATCTCTGTAATATTAACTATGCATAGAAAGCGTTTAGGTGGCGAATATACATGTATGTGCGGATATGCATAAGTGAACGATTACAATCACACAGTATTATGATATTGTGAATTTCGATGTTATCAATTGCTTAGATAAATTGAATATTCCCCATTGCTATATCAATACGCACTTAAGATTCGGCTACAGGCGCATCAATGTTGTAACACATCAATCAAAAATACAATACAATAAATTAGATTGACTATAATGGCGTATTGTACAATAAAATGCAATACAGCTACAGCCAAGACAAGACATACACTTTTTTGTCACCGACTGCGGTCATAGAAAATCCATTCAAATAAAACCAGTTGTCATCTTGAAAGGAAGGTAGACAGATCATAAATTGATATTGCAATTATCAATGCTCTGTCAATGTAATTGATAATCATTTGCATTCATTTTTATTCTTGTCTGCTGCGTGAAGTCAGAGTTGCGTTTCGCTGTTTGTCTCTTATTATGTATTTTGATAAATAGAGCTTGAATTAGTATGCGCACATACATTGAAGATTATCATAATATGCAACATCATTTTTGATACAATTATTTAAAAACAAGGCCCCGCCCACAAGAAGGGTCCTAACCCTACATTGTCATAAATGTGTAGCATTGTGCCTATACATGTAAGAAACAGCGCCCTTTCTGTCACAGTCAATGAAACTAAATTATATTCTATTATTTTTCGTCAAGTCTCAGCGTTGCATACATTTCTATGGGTATTGGTTTAATTCTGAATTTAAGGCAGTAATTATTTGTCCTTTGCCAAAATGCTGGAGGCTGTGCATTAAGTCAGAGCTTTTCTTTATTGATTGCTCCACTGTTGTTTCTTTATGAATGATATATTTGAAATGCAATAAAAACTATACCTAAGTCATACATTGACAGATCAAAAATGATCATGATGAAATAGAGGTGAATTGTTTTGCGTCCATATATAAACTGTGTATGGACTTCGTAATTATGTTATACAACTGTATTAATTAATTAATATGACGAAAGAATATAAACAATTTATTCTTTTGAAAAAAACACTTCTGATGTGGAACAATCCATACAACATCAACGTCATTTTTTCATGTGAAAGTCGTCTTGAAAAATGTTTTATAACATTTCCAGTAAAAAATGTGAGAAACAGACCGCCATAGCATTAATTTTATTCTTCACTCTAGTTATATCTACATAAATGCTTAAGTAACATTCCTTCAGTGTGTACACATTAAACATAACATTCTGTTTTCAAATTTCATTTGACCAAGTTTTACAAAATATTATTAAATATTATACTGTCGAAGCATAAAATTATTAGGAATTTACACATTTATGCATAATTAATTAGCATTGTTGTATATACATACTTGAACTTTGTAAACCTCCTATCTTATTGTATTTTACTTGTTGTTGAAAATTGTACTCAAACTTCATTGGTTACAAACATGTTTGTGCGTTATACGCACTTATCTACATTTCTACCAGCTACATCTCTCATTCAATGGCATTTGAAATATAAATAGTTATTCACTTTAAATGCTTAGCAAGCAAAGACAAGCGGAAGTGTCATGTGTTGCAGAATTATCATTTTGTTCAACTAGATGAGTTTAGAAAAATCTTGCGCCTTTTATTATGCAGGATGTATTTGAAATTAAAAATTCTGCTTATATCAAGTTACTTGACTCATCATACCACACGGCATTCTGTATTTATACATATTTGCAATGTTGTACACAATCACTTAACAGGGTTACTGGTGTGTCTCGTTCATTGTAAAAAGCATCCAGTACCTAGTACCAACACAAATGAGAGCAAAATTATCTTATCTTACATAATAAAATACTTAAGACATGATAATGTAACATGTGCTTCACTTATATTCTATATTCACTCATTGGAATTTCAGATTATTTAATATTACGTCTACTCTGTAGATTAGAAAAATACATATTTTATCAAAGAAGTAACTGGAACGTAAAAACACATGTGTGCTCAGTATGTACGGTTAGTCAGTTAAAGTTATAAACAAGTGTTTGTACAATAATGTCAAATATTTGGTGTATAGGTACCTACAACCTACAGAATACTATCGGTAATAATGTGATTTTCTGTTATCAGCAAAATGTTGCGACAATTTTGTCAAACATATATTTTATGACACATTTTGTGGACCGTGACTTACACAACCTACAAGAGTCCTTGTGTATATGTCACTCAAAGGGAAGACGGGGAAGAGAAGGGCACTTTTAATTTATAATTAGTAAATACTAATTATTTATTTACAATGGTGCTATGTAGGACTTGCTTGTTAGTAAAATGTGTAACTTATGGAGAACTACACAGTATTCAACATGTGTATTGCTTTTATTGATAATTAGGAAGACTGACTGATGAGGCGATGAGAATGATGAGTATTGTCATTATCTGTGTGAGTGTTATCGCACATTGTACAAACAAGAGATAAAAGATATTATGAGCACGGCATTTCTCTCAGAAAGGGACATGACATGGCTATAGTGTACTCGTTGCGTACAAGGAGATAATAATTTTCTCGTTTGTTCACTAAACACTTATTGTGCATACAATATAATTATATGACATTATGTTGAAAATGAAAATGTGTGTGTATTTTAATTTATAATACATTAATAAGTAAGTATTACTTCAGCTACATGAGACACGCAACAGTAGTATTCTCAGTACATAATGCTCTACTGTGGGTGTGGAGATGGGAAATCGAAAATTAAGTTATTGGAGATAATTTTACGAAACTGATATTATAGACTGCATCGACTGCATACACTTGATACTTTTATTAGCAAGTGTAATGTTTCACAATCATCCTGGTATAGGCAATAATACTGCTAGTGACAGCTCATATTTAAACTTCAGTGCAACGAAAGTACCTGAAACGTTTGTACGTTTTGTATGTAGTACATACATAATAAATACTATACCCAAACCCAGGTATTCTAGGTATGCGTATATTTGTAATGTAATGTGTTTATGTGAGGGGTTTATCAGAAGAGGACATGTAAATGTAGGAGCCACTTATTCTGTGATAGTAAATAATAAATTGTGAGATAAGGAATTTCTGTTTTCTGTTCATCCTTCGTGTTGTTCTATTCTCGGTGACATCGTCTTAGTCAACATTTGACAATGATAGTGTCAATGTGAAACGCAGTTATCGTCTCTCTTTCTTTTGTTTCACATGCTATTTATCACTACAATAGTTCTTAGTCATCTTACCAATATTCCCACTCTCGTTCTTGTGCTGTATTTACTTTTCCATTCTGTTTCAAGTAGACACATTTGCATTCATCAATTAATGTTTGCCAATGTGTCATTCAACAATTTCATTTTCTATAAAAATTGAATTATGTAGTAGTGCTATACTTTCATATATAACCAGTTGCTAAAAATTAATACGCAAAAACTGATAAAATTGTGAATTTTTGAAAAGGGCATTTAATTCCTCCTTGTAAATTGCATGTGGAAAGGGACAATTGTAGAACCGTAATTCCTTCACTGCTGCCACTTTAAAATAATTTCATGTAAATAAACAAGGGAAGTACAGTTAGAAAAGTTGAATAGTGTCTGATACTAAACTAGTGCAGTGAGATAATCAACATGTCTGCGGATGAAGTGCCTTGCAACGATCCTTCCCAAATCACATCTTCTGCTTATCGAAATCGAATGGATCGTTTGGGAGGAAGAAAATACCAATCTATGTTGGATTTTGTTAATGGGGTTTGTTAATAACATTTTTTCTCACTATTTCTGTTCCTATTAAACATGTACTCATTCCTCTTCGTAAATATTGTGTTAGTAGTAATAGAAAAAAATATTTGTTGAAACACCTTTCATGTATGTATGTTTACAATAGAGCAACAATTTCCTTTTATCATCATCTTTGTCGCACACTATACTCACTCACAAATTACATTCCTACACTTTATTATCGCCTCCATTTCATTTCGTTGAGGCTTTCCATCCCTTTCATTTCTCTCTCTATCTCTGAAGTATCTTCTATGGTATCTTCTGGAACGTTCTCTCTCTCTCTCATAACACTTCTCCATTCTCCTCCGCATTGCATTGTCGTCATTGGTCAGTAGGTTGTTAGGTAATGATTTTACATTACTGTTTAGATACTTACAACAGTGTTTTTCCCGTCCGTTTTGCTTTCTACATTATTGCTGCACCCAATAAGTAGCTCTTGGTACCAATACAATTAAATATTTTCATTATTTGCTAATTAGTAAAGATCTTTGCAGCAAAATATTGCTACCCGTTTAAAATTACATATTGGGAGTTTACATTAAAATTCTGATCGAATAATTTTTTAATATATTGGCATGTTTTAGTAGTTCATGATTTATCAGTGCATTCCTTACAATAATTTTGTTAGGTACTTTACTGTCTTATTCTTTGAAAATGGAAATTGTAAGATATATTCATGGTCCATGAATTCATTATCAGTTACATTAAGAATGTCAATTGTTTGACTTTCTCGATAGCGTTAGGTAGTTAATTCAAAGTAATCTGATTACGGGATATAGTTTTTCGCAGTAATTAAATAAATGTTTTGAAGAATTGTATGCTGGGTTTACTTATGTTTACCATTGAAATAACTAGTCTTAACGCCTACATGTTTTAATTCAGTTGGAATATAATAATATTGTTCATTAAAATGTGGTTCTTTTATTATTAGTAGTAAATATTAACAAGGAAATGTGTGGTTTTACATTTTATGTGTATTAGAAGCTCTACAGGCTAAGTAAGCTTATTTTAGACAAATCTGCCAACAAATGGCAAAAAATGGTTTAAGGTTTTAGTCCTGTATACTGAAGTAAAAAATTGGAAAATGTAAATCAGTTTCACCCAAGTTTTCCTCAATGTGGCAATAAACAAGAAGCTGTATATATGTGCTTCGTATAAATTCCTAAAAAGACATTTCATTACTCGTTATGCTGGTACATGGGTTCCTTGCTACCACAGCACGGAGTATTGGCTTTTCTTACAATTTATTATGCACTCACTCATACAGAGGCAGTAATTACAGTTCTATGAACTTTTCATACTGTGCCTTAATTGAATTAATTAATTCAATACAATTTATTTTTTCGGATGAGAACAATTTTCCACTAATCACTATTTACCATTGAAAACAACTTGTCGACTGTGTGCACAATAATTAAATCAATTACCCAACAATGGAGAATTGGACGGAAATTTCCACAACTAAACTCTTCTTCCCAGACAGTGAATCCAGGACATATTACACCACCACCAAGGTTCGTCTTAGATTTTCTCTCAGTATGCAAAAAAAATGTAAAATTGGTATCAATTTTATCATTGTAAGTGTATCTGTCTGTATTGTACATGCACTTTTCTTCAATTTAGTCTAGTGTCATCTACATAGAAGTTTCAAACCCCTGTTTTTGCACAGAGCTATGAAAATATTGAATTCCTCTCACATTAACCTCATTCGGAAGGTTGTTAGTTATTCTACCCGAGAATATAACACTAAATTTAAACATGCACTGCTACTTTAAGTTTAAGATAGTTTTAAAATGATTTTTTCTGAAGTGGTTGATAATCATGGAGTGTGTTTATCATAAATGAGTGAGTGTATGTGTGAGTAATAGTAATTACCATTGCGAAATGCAAATAAAGTTGTATCTGCTACTATATAAGACTTTGTGCAATATAATGATAATGAAAATTATTTTACATACATGTTATTGCCATAGAATGCTAAAAAAATAATTGCACTAATATTGAATTTAAAGCATTCTTATTTGGGAATTCGAGGATATACATCATTCCACCAGACGTGCATTGCATTTCATATTATCATTTGACTTGTCTAACAGCCTAGTGTTTTTGGTAACGCCAAGCCAACAGTCATGTCTGTTGTTTTTTGATTTTTTTCAAGCAGCGACTACGAGAGCGATACACACTTAGATAGTACGAGAGCATATGTAATGTTTATCTGTAAATGAGTTTGTATGCTGCACAAAAGACTTAAATTCAGTACTGGTATTTGCATTTAATAGTCCACTTTGTTTGGCGTGAACGTAAAGAGCATTGTGATGTAATGACTAAATAATTTCTTAATGTGAATTTACTGTTGTGTGTTTCTTTCCAATTGTTGTTTAAAACTCGTCTTGAAATGTTGCGGAGAGACACCAAGTAAAAAATACGTCTTTTCTGACTACGCTTTGACATTTGTTGCTTGCAGAGATTACACACAAGATGTGTATGTCTAAGAGATTGTGTAGATTTACAAAAACTCTGAGTTGTGCCATAATTTATTCATCTCCAAATTTTGGAAATGCGGCACGGTAATTTATCGTCTCTGCGGCAGCTCACCAATGAAAAAATATTACTTAACAGCAACACAATAATTAATACAAAAGCAAATGGAAGCCCGATCTCTGTATGATTCTATGATACAACCTTTATCCAAAATCAGGTTTACTACGCTATTTGCTACTTGTGGGTGACTCACTCTTAATATGTACACACATGCTTCTGAATAGTGTATAATAATATTATGTTTTTCGAATAACAATAATATGGTTTTTAGGACTTTTGTGTTATTCACTTTTGTTCTCCGTCAACAAACATTGCAAACCCTCTGAAAACAATTAGTGAGCGTATTATGTGCTTAGTTGATATCATTATGCATTTACTATTGTGTACTACGTATTAATTACTTATATTATCAGTTTCACGTACTCTTCAATATTTTGATAGCTCCCAATTCCAAAGTGTATTTTTCGAAGGCATATATTGTGACAACGTACATGCGTGTAGTTAGTAAAATACTGATAAACATTTTTCTATTAATACCATAATATATATATCTGGTTAGTTACCACATTGTTTTCCGTTAATTTTGTTAGAATTTCCTTTTTAAAATTATTGCTATTATTATGGACTCTCCGATTAAAGTTAGGATTTACACGTGTTTTTTGCATTCTGTAGTTTCTCCATTCTATTGTACTTCCGTACACGATGAAATGATTAAAATGACAATTATGAGAATAATTTGCGTTAAAGTATAATTCTCTAATACGTTTTGTAGTACGTATGTCAATTACCAGCTAAATTATTTATTGAGAACTATGTAGGTACGCGTCTTCTCTAAATATGAAGATGCTGCACAATTAAGTACTGTTTGTAAGCAACATAACTTGTACACATAAGGACTATGTACTTGCTTTGTTTGTAGCCAAGCCATGAAAATATGAGTTGTACACAGCACAACATGGAATAATGTTTTGTAATGACGCTTTCAGAAAGCACTAAATGCTTTAAGTTTTCATTAGCTGTGCAAGTTCATTTTGCTTGAGTTCATTCTGAATGAATGGGTTATTACCAGACTAATGTGTAATTAAGAGCAGACGTATTTGTTTGTTAGACTTTCAATTTGCATACGAAGGGTTTGTCATAGCTTTGTAACCCAAACTCGTTACAAATAACAAAGTAACATTTTTATGGCGTGTTTTGCTCTTCTCTATTCTTTTTCCTTCTTTCGAGATGCTGCATTGTATTAGTATTCTTGCACTCTGTAGTGTAGCACATTACATTATAGGACTATGTACCAGTACATCTTTGTTGGCGTATTGTAATGTCTTAGATAATGTTTTTCCTACGAGTGTAGTAATAATAGCAGCCGATAAGCAATGAGTACTATGCTCACCGTCATCCGACAATGCCTATCGGCAACTATGCTATTTTCCAACCCAATGTTAACAAAAGTGTACATACCTTTTACCTATCCAACCTAACCAGACAAATGTAATAAAGGTAATTAGATTTCCATCTTACAAGTTGGACTTGTTATTGTAATGTGTGTACAACAATAATACCAAAACTCTGCTATTCGTTGATACAAATTATGAGATCATCGTTTGATATAAAGTGCTTATAACATTTGCCAATCATTCTTAAGACTCTCGCGAATTATTTCTTTTCTAACAACTCACTGTTTACTTAAACACAGCAATCTCATTCTTTTTCCTTACAAAAAACCATTTGAGCAGTTTTGATTGTATATTTTTTTCAAAACCATTAAAGCAAGAAAAATAGAAACATTTAGTGTTCAGCAGCTTAGAGAATCTCAAAAAAGACTGAAATATTCAGGATTGTGTTCATATAGGAAGTGTTTTTACTAAATATCAAGTCAATTATTATTATTGTGACAACTACTAAAAATGCTCAACTTGAGCAAATAGAAGCATACAATATACTTGAGCTATAATATATACATGGTAGGCAACACTTGCTTGAATTCCCTTTCTGACATTTTTGTAGCCCCCAGTAGTTTATAGTAAAGGTACACACTGCTATAACCCAGGTGGCCATGTATACCAGTGCCAATTTATTGCGTTGCATATTATTGTGGTGACGTTTATCTATAAATGAATTTCTTATCGTTTGACAAATGCGTAACGACGGCAATAATATTTTTCAGAATGTCTTCTGTCTGTGCAAAGAATATAATATTATCTCTATTGAATTGTTTGAGCCGATAAAATTTTATTATGTTGTCTCTTAACTTAACTATGGCTGAAGTAGTGGTAGTGGAATCTGGAATGCATTTCTGAGTAAGTTGAAGAATGGAACAAGACAAGGGACAATAGTACAACTGCACTGACATTATGAGATAATAATAATTTAGTTATATAAAGCTGGTGGCCATTATTACATTGTATTGAGAGTGCACTCGGTGTATGGGTATATTAGTATGTAATGTCTAATAGGATGTTCTGGTTGTGTACGAGCTCAATTATTTCTCTGTCTATTGCATATTTACGTGTAGTAAGAGAATGCCAGTCGAATAAGTACGGGGGACAGAGGAGTTTAAGTTTAAGTGTAGGTAGGTAAACGTTTTCGAATGAATTTTTGTGTAGGATGATAAGGGTTGGTTTGACTGGTGTCTGGCAACCTTATATGTTGACTTGTTCTTTGAAACAATATCAACTTTAGAGCAACTAGTCAGTTTAATGGTAATAATAGTCTAGAATGTGCATAAGAAAAGTATTTATTAGATGACATTTGATGCCTTGCTTAAGAGAATACCACAACAGAATATTATTACATTACCCTACTACATATAATTCAACCTAACATCACACACCACACTACACCCTGGTTTTGCGGCTTTATAACTAGCCATAGCTCTCATTTAAATGCGACACGACCGTCCTTATTCTCTGACATTTCACGAGACAGAAATAATAAATGTGCCTAACTATTTATATTATATGAAAGATAATACTTCTAACAACATAGTAATTTGCTCCATGTAGTATTGTGTTATTATGTAGCAGTACATAATACACTTACTAACAACTTTACGACTATTAGTAATACTTGAAGCCAAACCATGATCAAAGCCAATCTTGATAAAACAAAATATTTAGTGGTTGGGAATGTTCTTGGTGTATAGTTAAGTTATAAGGCAAGGATCTAGAACGGCAACGACATTATCTACTACAAAGGTTATTTTGTATTACATTGTGCGATGCTACTAAATTATTTGCAGTTTCCTCGTTAGTATTATGTTACTACAGTGTGCACATAGTTGGTGTACCTAATATAATATGACATGCTTTTACAGATAATGGTATTATTAGTAATTATTCCTTGGCCGGCATTTCAGATAAAATAGGTGCATGGGTGCACAATTGACAAAGAACGGTATAAATAATTTGGAAATGGCACATTCATACACTTGTGTTGTAATATTTGTACTTTGACAGTGCATTAGTTTTGATAATGTAATGTAAGTGTAGAAATATTATATGCAAGTGGACAAGGTGATTTAATTTAGATAAGTTGTAGCTCAGTTTAACAATTGAGCGAAATAATGAATAATGAGGAGAAATACGATAATATGACGGCAGGGTCTTTATGAGTAACCGCTCTTTTTTTTATGAAATCTCATAGAACACAATAGAATGCTAATTGTATCATACTGTCATTATTACTTTACTTACCTATAGATCAGGGTTGAGTTTCAAATGACTCCATATACGCTGCAGCGGCTTTTTTGATGATAAACAAATAATTGATTATAATATAAATTTTATGCACTTGCTCCCGAGGATGTATACTAATAGATGTTCACATGCAATATTATCTATTGGCTAGGTTTTTGCATGCAAAATATGTTATGTGCATTGTGTGGTTATACTCATGTACAGAGTCTGTTGTGTAGCATTACCTTAGTGTACATTTTATATGTGAACTCTATTAGTATGTTTGTGAATGTGTATTATTGTTTCAGCAAAGAGACTTATGAATCAGAACATTTAGAAATGATTTTTATCTACAGTTGGGGATGGGATTATGTTGTTTAGACAGTGAAAATGATGATGACTGGATTATTAGCATAGAAAATTTTATAATGATTCATTAGTTGGCAGATCGTGTTTCAAGTTTTACTATTAGCAAGTTTAGTTGAAACATCCTCCAGACTGGAGAATGTCAGTTGATTATTCCTTCATTGAAGCTCGTGATGACATAGTATTCATGTACGTAGAATCATTATAACACATTACACTACCTGTTAAGGTATTGTGGTCGCGCCTTTGTTCTGCAGCTTAAAGGATAGTAATATTTTTCATTCAATCTTATTATTCATCGAGACTTTTGTGAAGCCATCCAGTAGTGTAACTAATGCTAATTCTGCTTAGCTCGTGAACGGCTGCAATTTTATTTACGACAAAATATCACGTTATTCACGTTTCTAAAAACGGCTGCGAAAATTGGTCCAAATGCGGATATACAGCTTGAATATGTAATAAAATATACATTTTGTATGTAAATTTTCTCATAATATGATTTCACGCTGTATTATATATGGGATGCATGCGTGTGTAGATTTTCGTAGAAAACAAGTAACTGGCATACATGTATATATGTCTGCTAATAATTGTCAATTAGCATTGGAATTGCTTTCGATAGATTTTAGGTTGTGTGTTGTTAAGTATTTCATGGAATACAACTTTGACTGAATAGAATACACAGAAGATGGCTGAATGTAAACAACTAATATTATTACCTATACCTTATATCATATACCTACGAAATTCTCATGTTTCTGCTGCACAGTGGGTAGTTGTCAATGTCTCCAAGATCTTGTTAACACAAGCCTTTGAAATAATTGTTTTTCAAAATTGGATATGATACATTCGAGTTGATAATGAATTCTGGCAACAGGAAGGAGTGTTCATGTTGAAATTCACGTTGAGAGTCTCAAATGTGGTTTTTTAATATTTCTATTACATTTTGTCAATTCTAGACAGGATTTTATAACTAGGCAATTTAATTTCAACTTGTGTACCCGATTGACTCAAGGGGTTTAATGTACAAATTACGATCATATATTCACACTATAAGATTTCATAATTTAATATATACCGACACGTGTTATTGCTTTCATTTACCTGGATTATTCGCATGCTTAGCTTGTGTAGACATAATTGAAATGCAATTATGTATTGTAGACAATTTCATTGAGAATTATTGGATGTCATCAACAAATTAATTGTTTATATTGCATTGAGTTTACTTTAGTACTCTGTCAGGACCAATAATCACTGATTTGAAATATTTTGATTGTGTTCAGAAAAGACAGGTATGTATTTAATAAAAATGGCGAATATGAATGCATAATTTGCATGCATTGTACAAGAAATAGACTCGTAATATATAATATAAATGGCAAATGTCAATGTCTGGAAAACTGTTGCTCTTTGTAAAAATTATGCTAATAATGAGTAAAATGTTGCCATTTAAACCAAAGGAAGCTGAAAAGAAAACCTCGAGATACGAAATAATTCTGTAGAAACTTTAAGAATGGCTGGAGCTGGAGCCGACCGCAATAAGTTAATGTACATCCAGAAAATACCAGTTTGAAAGTGATTATTTTATATTTGAATGCTCCAGTTTGGGTTGATTGGAAGACAAATGTACAATGAATGTCCTAATTTAAGGATTAAAGCAGCCACTCCTTTTATTATCAAAGGTTGTCATCTTAACTAACATTTGTAGCTAGCAAGTTGTAGTGCTTAGGTATTTGTAATAAATCGTCTCATGTATATTCCGTACACACAGCGCAAAATCCAGTCCTTGTGTAATGTGTATACTTTCAGTTGAAAATGACAATGATGGCCTGTTCATGTCTTCATTGGCGGTTTTAATGTGTCTGAATATTTATTTGCATACGTGTAGGTAGGTTTTTTCGTTTTACGTGGCATGTACAGGTAGAGTGCAGACACTCGCTAATAATTGCACGGACAGTTGTTTCATCAGACTGATAGTGGTTTGGCTGTTAGTCAGTGTTTATTTGCATGCAGCACAATTAACAGGAAGTAGCAACAACTTTACAAGGCAGTTTCCACTTGAGTCTTTTAGAAGTCAGCTTCACAGATATTAGATAATATTCTTATGTTGTGTGATTCTGTCCAACTTGGGTCGTCAGATTTGTCATTAAGATAGCAATAGAATTGAAGTGAACAAAAGATTCAAGTCCCACACGTATGCAAAAGACAATCCTATTTTATTGTCACCTTTGTACAAGATCATCAATAATTGTTGATTGGATTCAACAACAAACTACCTGTCAAAAATCATCTCGGAAGTATCTCCTGTTTCTCTTAACTCTTTTCTTCAAGAAAAATGCACTGTACAAGTTTACACACTGTAAATAGTGCTACCTGCAAAATGATGTATACGGTATGTCTTAAAAATACTTACAATAATATTTTTCTGGATTACCTTAACGATCTAGCAATGTCAATGTCAACGTATACGAGCTCATCGAGTCTGCAGATATTACACAGATGTTCTAAAACTGAATTTCTATGTACAGTTAAATAATTTGCTACGCGTATGAGAATCAATATTATAATAAATTATAAGATCTTCATGTAAAAGTGTTGAGTGCTGTAAAAATGTAGCTCTCTCAAATTATAGTACAGAATTTACTAAGTGAAATTGTAAGCTTATGTATATAAACTCACTTAGTTGCAATATACCAGGGTCCAATTTTTATCTTTTTTGCATTTTCTTTATAAATCATAACTATATTTTATTTTATTTCTGTACCTATGGTGCACGAAACATTCATTGCACAAGGAAAATTTTTATACAGCATTTCACAAAATAGATAGGAAATTAAATCATAATAATAAGTTATACTTATAAACTAGGCGGTAATGTTTACTCAGACTTTGAGTTTAGTTGCGAATTTTTACATTGTGTGCATTACTTATGCGTATACAGTACAATTTGTTCAGTACAAATGATGAGTTATAGTTTGTACACTTACTCAGATTAACAATAATAACAGCATGCTACAGTTATACACACGTTAGATGTCAAAAGAGAGATGAAATGAAAATGAGATGAAGCTGGAGGGGAGGGCATCTCCCGTTTACCTTGACTAGCAATTACTATTTTTCAACTCTTTTTTATTTTAATTTTCGTTTGTATAAAATTAAAGAATTTATTATTTACTTTACCGTAAGGATATGTTTACAAAAATTGCTCACCTAAGTAAGCACCATACACAGGGACGGGACTTAAGCGGCGAACGACTTTGTATGCTAATAACTTGAGAACGTGCAAGTTGATTTTAAAATGGTATAAAGTAGCTGAAAGAGCAACATTTTTAATACATACGTGCAATTCCGCAACATTTGTACTTTACAAATGATTCCTCAAATTGCCCATCAAAAACGTACTTTAAAATTGTTTCCAAATTTCTTATTTTATGTTGACACTTTGGGGTGAAACAGTTGCTGTTTTAAAAAACCGATTGCATGAAAGTCAATCGGTCCTGCGTCGGTCGTATGGGCAGGTGTATGTTGCTTTTTAATGATGGTAATGCCAAGTCTCGTCTTAAAATTCTCACCATACGACATAGTCTTTATATCTTAGCGTACATGCTAATAATTTATTTATTTTCAAATTTTTCTCAATTTTGTTCTATCCCAATTCTGCGTAATTCTTACTCATGTTATTCCTCATATACCTCATATTTCTATTTAACATTGTTAACAATCCAGGGGACTATTTTTATTTTCTGAAATAAATACGATATTACGAATATTGCACGTAAAAAAACAAAATGTTCAGTGTGTATAGCACATATAGGGTAGTTAGTAGTACCTTTATGTGCTTAATTCGCTTATCTAAGTGTAGAATCAATATATACTACTCTGTACAATAAAACTTTGCAATTAGTTGTTTTAGCTGGCTTGACAGCAAATGCACTCCTTAAAAATGTGTCTGGCCTGGCACCCTGTAGACAGAAACTAAAAAAGTTGACTTTGCACAAGTACAGCACAAAGCACAACCTGTGCTGTATTAGTTACTACAATATTATTAGTACGTTTGTCCTAACGTTCAGTTTTTAGTGCTCACAAAAGGCATCGTGTAATGTAGGTATAGGTATAGCTATTATATTGTGTAAATGGCAGCAGTCAACTTTTGCTGCTTAATCTGCATGATAATCTTCGAAACAGTGGTTAATGCAATGCACATAAAATATAAACATCAAGCGACAGCACACAAGTTTGAAATTATTTAAGAAGAAACCGTGCAATGGTATTAAATAATACTAACGCACTTGACTCTTTCTTGGCTGTATTCTTGTATTATTATCTTCCTAGTTCTCTTAATCTTCACCCGTAGTCTCAGTCAGCGCGTCAGCAGCATTCGTTTCAGTAAGGAAGGACCAAAATAACCATAATGGTGTATTATTACACCATGCACCAATCTGGGAAAGAGCTGGAGTTATAATTTAATCTTTATACATAGTACTACGACATGATGCTTTGCACAGATACTCTGTATACTATTTGCATATTTGCATATGTGAATATAGTTTCGTCTCAGTCAACAGTTGACAGTTATTTATGATTAATCAAATGTGACCCAAAATAATTGACTGTAAAAATCATAAACAGAGAGATGTAACCTCCGACATGAAAAGAGGCACGAAAAAAGATGTTCAGGTGAAAGGTTAGGGCGATAGAGCTTGTAAGATTTAGGAGAGCATCGCACATGCTAAGAATGTCACTCTGTCTCATCTTTACATCCTTTCCTTTGCTTTAACACACATACTTATAATATTTTCTACTATATAATTAATTTGCTGTATATATATGTCTAGTACACATGTATCTAAGTTACCAGTTTTTTTCTGTGCACTATTAAAAAATATTACACAGATGTGGTATTGATATAAAACATTAGATTTATTCATTACTCTTGTCACGGCAAATTCTATATTCGTTACTTTTGATAATCATGCAGGTCATTCAGTTAAATCTGTATAATCTCTACATGAAAACTACACACAATGTATTAAACATGTTTAGTACTAGCAATGAATTATTATTAAATTATGAAATAATTCACTAATAACAATGCAGACTTAATATCTTTTTTTTTAACTCGCATTGTTTTCTTAGGATGCGTAAGCATCTTGATAATTATTGTCGTCAAAATTTCATTTCTATTTAAATTGTTAAGTACAAAATGAAACGTCAATAGTTTTTTTTTTAAAATGTATTTT
Organism: Pogonognathellus longicornis; assembly: GCA_034694085.1. Taxonomy (NCBI): domain Eukaryota; kingdom Metazoa; phylum Arthropoda; class Collembola; order Entomobryomorpha; family Tomoceridae; genus Pogonognathellus; species Pogonognathellus longicornis. The sequence goes on from JAQFYB010000407.1 coordinate 28,495, forward strand.
TCGAATCTCAAAACTTTCGTGTGAATGTACCATTTTACATACGTACATCATGTCAATGGTGGCGATAAATTTTATTAATACTTAGGAAAGCAGCAAGAGGAAATTTATGTGTGTGTGCTGTAAGTTATAAAAGTAATTGCTAATGTTTCTCTATATGTCGTGATAATTTGTTAGAACGTGTTAAAGGCCAGTGAAACAAATTAATGTGTTATGCGTGGTTATGGTCTCCTTTTAGGCTTATCTCTAGTTTTAATTAGCTGGTTGAACTGAGAAGAGGACCGATAAGTAATGCTGCTGTTGCTGCGTTGAACTGTACAGCTGGGCTAATCCTAAATAGTGATTAGTTACTTTTCCCATCCCATAATTAACTGACACTACATTACTACGCCGAGCTAAGGCGGATGAGTTGTATTCTATCTAGTTGCTTTGTCTCATTTCTTTTCGAGGATTGAGTGGTTTCGATTGAACCAGTGTTGTTTTTATAGATGTATTTGTGTGCACACGATTTATTTTAATTAGTGCAATTGAGTTTTTTGAACAGAAAATGTTATAATAATGACCAGAGATACAATAAAAAATAGTATACACACAAAGTGTTCTATTATTTCATTTATTTCTGTCTCCGCACTATTAAAAATTTATAGAGTCTTGTTTGTGTATCCTCTACACCATTTATAATGTAAGTGCAAATTCAAGATTCCTTTTTTTTTGCATCTCGCCATGGGAGGACAATCTTTAAAAACATCATACATGTAATCTCTAATGATAGTGAGTATTACTTAAAAAACATTAACATACAGAAAATTTTTGTTCTACTAGAGTTGATTAATGTTTAATTACACAGTTAACATGGATTATAAGTATGACTTGTGAGAAACATTGTATTTGTAATATTTAACTTTGGTCAACTTCCAATTTTACTGAGTAGAATAATATTCCATTCGGTTAAATTGCCTGTTTTATAATATAACATATCCATTACACGCGCCCGGACGGACAGACAGACAGACATGATTGCTCATGATTTCTATTAAGTAGTTGAACCTATACTTCATAATGAGTGTGTGACCGGACCTTACATATTATCATTGTCTACAACCTTGGTGTCGCAAATAATTTTTTGGTGTAAATAATATAATTTGTTGAAAAAAGTAATGAAAATTGGTAGTTGTTTCATTTGAAAAACCTTAGATTATGTATTGTTATAGTTATCTCAACACTGTCTACACACTCTACAGATGTTGTAGAATGTGAACATGGTGGAAATACGACTTTTATCATTTTCGACATTGAATGACACATTAAGTTTATTGTTTTACCTTGAGGGGATGAGAACAAAAAGTTGTGACTCGATGAATCTTGAATTCCAGTCCATTAATTACATTAATGTCATTGTAAAGAAAGACAAGCTACGATCATTACTGGGACTTAGCCCTTGCATAGTTAGTTACGTTATGAGCGAGGGAATGTAGCCAAAAGGATATTACAAGCCATGATTTTTCTGTCTTGTCGTATATTAAAACCAAAACCAGTTTAAAAGTGGCTAAAAGTTTGTTTCAGATACTTGATAAAATATAAAGGTGTAAAATGGTTCAGCTGCACTTAAAATGTTCTCTTCCGATGATCTATTAATCTGTACATAATTCAGGCCAAATATTAAACTTACATCTACTGAAACAAAACGCATGCTAAAATTGAAGTTAGGTACTGTTTTTTATTTATTTTCTTAGCGTATTTTTAATGAAGGTATTTTTACATGGGGAAAGTTGTAATAAGTAGTATGAGTATAACCCCTAGACCGCAGTAGTGTTTTTATTACCCTTTGAATTTTTGACTTGCTTGAAGACATGGAACAATATACTACATAAGAAGAGCAGACTTTAGTTAGGTTTTGGTTAGAGATATTTTCTTTAGGAGAGTTTTGATTGGGCGCCGGTTTTCTTTTCCTCGACAGTGATAGGTGGAGTGTTCTTTGCGTAAACTCTCATTGACTGAGGCCGATAGCTGATTTCTAACCAAAACCTAACTAAAGTCTGCTCTTCTTATGTAGTATATTGTTCAATGGCTTGAAGATAGTGGATTCGTTTAGCTAATACTGTCTAGGGCGTATCTAGGATTTGACAATGTTTGGGACACAAGTAGTGTTATGGGGGTAAAGAGAAATAACCCCTTTAGCTGATCTAGGGATGGGAGGGCACCTACCTGCAGTTTGCTCATCCTTGAATATAGTATTTGTTAAACTTTGTCCGAGTTTTAATTTTTTTTAATCTGTTGACCAAACATCATGTACATGTACAAACATTGAATAACATGTAAAGTGATTAAAACTAGAAATAAAGCATGCCATGAGTAAGGAGGATTATTTATTGCAGGCCGCTTCTGTAAAAACGATTAAAATAATGTAATGAAGAAAAGACAGGCTAATTACACACTCTGACTTCACAACTGAAAGTAGTACAGTCGCAGTTATTGCATTTTATTTGGCATTACATTTCGTCTCATATTATTCTAATTACTCATTATCGCTTTGCATTATTATACGTGTTGCTTGAAAATGAGGTTTCTTCTTTTGAGAATTGAATATATCTTAGTAATAGCAGCGTATACCTTAAAATTAATTTTACATGCAGCTTAATTTCGTAACATTACTCAACTGATTTATTTAATTTCGCTTATATATGAATGTGAATTTTAAACATTATATTTGACTAAACGTGATATTTTATGAAATTTTTTATTGGATTTCAGATGGCTGACTCAGATGACGTGAACAGTCCTGGTTTAAATGGACAAACCATGGGAATTCTTAATGGTGTTCAGTCAACCGGGAATGTCCAGGTATTAAATAGTGTATGTGCAAAAATATTTCTATTCTTTCTACCTTCTCTACCCTACAATGTGACTAACTATACTACACTAATTTTTACTACTATTGTCATTAAAAGTTGTAAATAATAAGTTGTTTGCTTTAAATGTCTGTACATATGAGAAATAATAGCACCACAATAAGTATATTTTATGAAGTTAGTACCTTCCACATTGGTTTTATTAGTCGTAAAATTACACTCATGCAATCCTGCTTGTCATTTTTGTGCGCGTGTTTATTTTGTATCAAATGTGCCACCATAGACACACCTGCCTACGTTAATTTCCATACTTATTTAAGTTTAAACATCTCTTTCTAAACATTACGACATGGTGTTTACTGTCAGCAATATTTTATTAACATGTACTCACGAAATGCTATTACGCGCATTTTTTATATATTATGAAAAAATTAATGAAGTTTTATCTAACATTGCCTACTCCGTTTGCTACTATGTATACCTCGCTACTCCTGAAAATGTTTTTTTCTTTGGCAGCAATGTCGAGTGAAAGTCATTTTGCATAATAAAGTTTATAGCGGTGCAATGCCACGTTTTACTTCCACGTTTCAGCATAAAAAAATGTGTCTCAAACGACAAAACAATCTGCCGTCTTAATAAACAATTGTGGTTGGGCGACCAAAAATAATTAGTTACTCTATCTGTTGTTCTGCGTATTAAATTCTCATTTGAAAAGCCAAAATAAACATGACTTATTTCTATGATGAGAAATATTAGATGTGAATTAATTATACAACGTAGGAGGTAAATAAGTCACCCAATACAAGGACGTATCCAGAGGCACCAATGACAGAAAATATTAGCAGATTTATGAAAAGCGGAAGGGTGTCATATTGAGATGCTTTAAGTATTTTGCTAACAATACGTACCCTGTTTGTGTTTGCAGAGTAAAGCAGCTGCCTTCTCTCGAATGAACTCATCGCAATCTCAGCAAACAGTAAACGTCTCCAGTCGTCGGAATGTGCATTCTGTAGTCTCATCATCACACCACCAACACCAAACAAACGAAACACAAACCTCTATGAAACAATCATCTAGCCAACACGTTAAAACCAATTTATCGGAATTGCAAAGCCGAATGTCTCAAATGAAGGCGTTGAGTCAGCAGACGACCACGTCTTCCACCTCCTCTTCGTCCACATCCTCATCTTCCAATTCATCCTCCATAGCATCCATCACGGCCAGTTCAAAAGCAAAATCTGCACTGGGGGGCAACAATCTCTCACCTCTAAAATTAATTGACAATAAAGCCCTTGTAGATCACAATGGATGTGACAGTGCCCCTCTGGACACTGGCACGGTACTTGTACAAGAAATCCCATTTCCTACATCGGCAGATATGCAAATGACCCCGGTGCTTCCCAATTCCCCTCTGGCCAGTCCCAATCTAGTCATGAACAATCATCCAAACTCTGCGTTAGCATTGGTCCAACCAGAGGATGGATCTCTTGGTAACATTGACGGAACTCCTCAGAGTTTTCGATTCGAACAGAAAAAAGTTGCCTCGTCCTCGTCCACCAAATTCCGAAGTGGGAACTACAGCACCGAACAAACTTCATCCAACGCCGCGGAAATGAAAAGGGTACAAGCTGGTGATGTTAGCTACGAAGAAAAAGCGTCCGCCCAAGCAGTGCGTCAAAAAGTTGAAGTTGATGGAATCACTGCCGAAAAAACATCCGCACTCAAACAAGAGCAAAGGTCAAAATTCAAATTACATTAAAAACAATCTTTTTCGATGGTTCACATTGTACTACTTTTACCTAGAATTTTATAGCAGAGAAGGTTGAAGACATTTATACGACGCTTTAGACGTCAAGGCGACATTGAATTATTTTTTTGTGAATGAATAGGTCACTAACTCAAGGTGGTGTAACTGAAGAGGAAACTCGGCGAGCTGCTGCCGCATCTGTGAAACTTTCCACCGAAAATTTTACAGCAGAGAAAAGAGCCATGGCCCATGAACAAAGGAAGCAAACGAGACTTACGGGAACAGTCATAAACTCTGAAAAACACATGTCCGCGGCCACACAATCAAAACTAACCATCAAAAATCAACTTGCACTCACATCAACTGCGTCTGATAACGGTATTTACTGTTTTATCTTACATTTAGCCTTTTTCCAATTATTACATAATATTGAATGAACTTTAGAGCTGTCAACGGTTAACCGGAACCGTACACCAACCCTAAAGTTTGGTCGGGATCGGTTCTTATTCCTCGAACTGGTTCCGTCGGGTTTTGCCACGGTTTTTAAACTTTATCTACCGGTTCTATATTTTATTTTGACTGTCAATCATGTGGGCATAAACGATAAACTAATCAAATGTTACTGTGATTGCCTGTAGCATAACGAGTCGTGTTTATATAGTGCAAGGAAATGTAACAGTATTACCCATAATATCATTTTGAACGTTTTACATGGCTGGCTCTTTTTTGGTTCGGGCTCATGCAATTCTTACCATTTGACAGCTCTAATTTAGTGAAGTATTTTATTTTGGTAATTAAAATAAGTGCTTTAACCAATCAATCTGTCAATGATTGACTATGGATACTATTAAAATGGGAGGACTATGTCATTATTAATAATTTTTTAAACGGAATGGATTGTTGCAGTACTGATTTTTGAGGACTTGGATTCATTGGGATGGGACTCGTCCCGACAAGATGTGGACAGAGTAATAGACAAGTATTCCAGCGAGCTCTCATCTATAGTAGAAGCTCTCCGAGACTCTGAAGAAGATAGTATTAACTCTGTTCCACATTTGAATTATGCATCAGGTGTGATGAAAGCGGCCTGGAGGGTGCCTGGTCATGGTCATCAAGTAAATTCATCAGTACAATCACAATTTTATTACTAACAATTTTTTATTCTTTGAATTTGACAATAAGACTTGTAAATACAAAGTAGTAGCTAATGTTTTGACTAGGTTGGAGGAAATCTCTGTGAAACATTAAGGAAAATGGGAGGCTTGGATTTACTCATAGGAAACTTCTCTTCAAACAAAACTGACTTGAGAGTTGCCTCTGCAAGACTTTTGGAGCAATCCCTAACACCTGAAAACTGTAATTACGTCGTGGAAAAAGGATTTGATTGTTTGGATAAAGTTGTCAAAGTAATGAATCCAGTTTTGCACACAACTCTTCTAACAACAACAACTTATTCGGGGAATCGTCTCACTATATTTAAAATTATTTAAATTTGTAGGTTGCATCTGAGCTTTGTGAAGTGGATGAAGCCCGAGTTGGAACAGGGTTGTTGCGTCATTTGTTCCGCCATAGTGAATCGACGTGTAGTGATGTTTTGAGATTACAAGGTTTAGAACGGGTTATGATGGAATGTCGAAGAATCGATGTAGAAACCTTGCGAAATTGTGCTGGAGCTTTAGTAAACCTGTCATTATACGGTGGAGCCGAAAATCAAGAAGTTATGATCAAGCGAAAGGTACACCTGTGGCTTTTCCCCTTGGCGTTCAATCAAGATGATTCCATTAAATATTACGCTTGCTTGGCAATCGCTGCTCTTGTCGCAAATAAAGAAATCGAGGCTCAAATCATGAAATCAAGTAAGCAGCTGCTATTGTGTCAATTATCCAATTTGCATTATACAGTTGTCAACTGCGTATAAAAAGTTCACTTTATTGTTTACAGACACGCTACAGCTTGTCGAGCCGTTTCTAATATCTCACAATCCAGAAGAGTTTGCTGCATCTAATTCGTTTCACAGTCAAGGTCAGAGTGTTCAATGGTTGCAGAAATTGGTACCTGTACTCTCATCCGAGCGAGAGGAAGCACGTTCCCTTGCAGCTTTTCATTTCTGGTAAGGCAAATAGCAATTGAGTCAACAAGGCATGCAGAAATGTGTACTAAAACTTCATGTATTTTCTAGTATGGAAGCTGGAATAAAGAAACGACAAGGACAAACCAATGTTTTTCAAGAAATCAATGCAATAGAACCTTTGAAACGGGTTGCTTCTTCACCAAATGCCTTGGCATCAAAATTTGCTGCACAAGCTCTGAGACTGATTGGAGAGACGGTGCCACACAAACTTAGTCAGCAAGTCCCACTGTGGTCCACGGAAGACGTTCGAGAGTGGGTTATCCAAAAAGGCTTTGTCAAATACGCCGATTCTTTCATGGCTTCCAGAGTTGACGGTGATCTCCTTCTTCAGTTAACAGAAGAAATGCTTCGAGAAGATATTAACATGGACAACGGCATATTACGAAAACGGTAAGGATCTCCATGAAGTCTCATGTTAAAGAGTGTTATAAAGTTGTGATTTTTGTTAATTTCTTTATTTACATATTATAGTTAACTACAATGAAACCGTTTTGTTGTTTTCCAGGTTTATGCGAGATTTACGAAGTTTGAAAAAGATGGCTGACTACTCCAGCTGTGACTCTTCCAGTCTGAATGATTTTCTTAGCTCGATACACCCAGAGTTCTCTGCTTACACATACACCCTTCTCAATTATCACGTGGACAAAGACACTCTTCGAAAATGTTTAAACGAGGACTTTCTTGCTGAGTGTGGCGTGATAAGCAGTATTCACAGGAAGAGAATAATGGATGCATTGAAAGGTATCAATTTAACCCAATTCATTCAACAAATCTGAACTGTAGTGTTGAAATTTGTCATTTTAATGTTAAATTATTAATAACCTCTTAAGTAGAAAATTCTGAAATGTCTCAAACATCGGAGGACAATCCGGATAAGCCTTTGGATGTATTTATAAGCTACAGACGATCAAATGGTTCTCAACTTGCCAGTTTACTCAAAGTTCATCTCCAACTGCGAGGATTCACAGTTTTTATTGACGTGGAACGTCTCGAGGCTGGGAAGTTTGATAATAATCTTCTTCAAAGCATTCGTCAAGCCAGGCATTTTTTACTTGTACTTACTCCAAATGCCCTGGATCGTTGTGTGGAAGACAAAGAATGTAAAGACTGGGTCCATCGGGTAAGACACAAATTTTCTATAAAAAAATCGTTTCCACTTTTCACTTCTTGTACGTATTTTATGAATTTTAACTTTTACACAATAGGAAATTGTAGCTGCACTTGACTCTCAGTGTAACATTGTTCCCATAATGGACAATTTCACTTGGCCTGAGACTGAACATTTGCCCGTGGACATGCAACCAGTCCTTTCATTCAACGGTGTCAAGTACGTATTTTAAAAATTAAGAAATAGAAACGTTGATTTGAATTTTGAAGGATGGGTCTAGTAATTGACTATGGTTTTTGGTTGCAGATGGATACATGATTATCAAGATGCATGTGTGGATAAGTTGGAACGGTTCCTGCGTGGGGAAATCGTGCCACGAGAGCCTGTTGCTAATAATCCCACCTCAGGTCAATCAGCAATACCATCAAATGCTGGAGCGAACACAACTCCGCGACCATCTCAACAGTATCAAAGAACCATCAGCGTTGGGTCAGAAGGTCGAACTGAAACGTAGTGAAAAGCGGTCTCATTCTGTAAATATAAATACTAAACAAATTAGTCAACTCAGTTAACTAGATTACTTTCACAGCCATCATACCTATTCAAAATCACTATAAGATAGATTAACCCTAAGCGTTTTCAACGACTTCCAGTCTCAACTTTTTGAAGTTTCAAATTTTCTTAAATATTTTCTGTAGATGAGACAGTAACTGGAGAATTTCTCCCAATGTAAAGTTAGCGAGCTTGAAAATTGTCAATTGAACGCATAATTGCGAGTAGTACATAGGACGGTGTTTTCTTCAAAGACTACTAGATACCTATTTACAAATATAATTAATGTGTACGTGCTTGTTTTTCTTAACTTTTTATTTAAATGGTGTAAGTTAGCTTACAGCGGCAATATATCAATAAGTTTATTATGTAATAATAATTACACATTCATGCCTTTTCATTTCAACCAATATCAGTGAGTGAGTGACTTCCGAATGGAAAATGTGCTATGCTTTTAACGTATTCGGATTTTCATTTCGTCTATCAATCAACTTTTGCAGTTACGTTTTTACATTTTCAAATGACTATTACGTTTCAAATATCCAAAAGTGCCATAATGCTATATATGCTTTCCCGTGTTATTCATCATATAACTCGGCTATAATGAAATACAAACTTTTTTTCCTATAAAGGCAACAACTTTCATCATTTTTACCGTGCATTGTATCTCTCACAGTTAATTTGTTTTCAAAATTAGTTGGTGCTTTCTTTTTACATTTTATGACAGATTCTGTTCGAAAAATGACTTGCGTTTGCCGCTGTGACGAGGGATACAATCATTAAATAAGTTGTGAACACATTAAAGCAATCATTTTACAAAAACTGACAAATAGTCTCTATTAATTTTCACTGATTGACGTCTTATTTTTTCCAACATCTAATAATTTTGCATTGTAGCAAAGTGTACGCACCAAACAATGCAGATCTGTCTCAATAATGTGACCTTGTCTTCTTATATTGAAAGTTCGGCTATTTAAATTGTGCCCGAACGTTTTTTTAAACTTGTGTTAACCTTGGTTGATAAACACTTATTTCAATTACTAATTACCTCAAACCTACTAGAAGATTAGGTTCTACTAGTACTACTTACCATAATATCGTGTCAAGTGAGAGACTATGTACAAACGACTTTAATAATTATACGATTAGTGAAGATTTTTAATCTATTAGGTGGCCTGAGTAATCTTGTTTTTATCGAACACGAATACCCTCATTCAGCCTCAGTTTCGTAGTCAAGTAACGGTTTGATATTACTCCGTTTCTGAGTACACTTACACATGTGTAATAAAATATTTGCATAACATTTGTCCAAATATACACCTTCTGCAGTCTGAAAGCATGCACTATTGTTACTGAGATCATTTGTATCGTCGGAGATTGACAATAAATGCTCTTAATAAATTAGTGTACAATTGGTAATTGTAATTGCTATTTCTTTGAATTGTTACAATATTCTGGTCTATGTATGTAATATATTACTCTATTAGTGCTGATATTTACTAATTAATTCTTCTGACACATACAAAATACAAACCTGGATTCAGTCTAGCAAAAGTAATAAGGAATCATAGACTGATCCCCATTACTCTATTAGTTATTCGTATGATCTTTACTAAGCAAATAGGTGGTAAAATATAATTAACGATGGTGCAGTATAATCCACGGTTCTGGATTTTTAAGGGTTCTATATTAAATTGTGACAATTTGTGATGTATTTTATGTCATGTTGTTTTTCATTAGATGTGTAATCAAATCGTTTATAATATTATTATAATAATGTGAGTACTTTAATTGTTATGAAAGAAGTTTTACGTGAACTTACATGCGAAAAATATGTACATTGCATAAAAATAAGAATCTATAAGGAATAGACAAAACTGGTATATCATTAATGTGCTGTTCATCCGACTTTCACTAACACGCTATTTATAAAGGTATCTTATTTTCTTTTGTAGTACCTAATTATTTTGTTCGCCTAGGATTATTGGTCGTCCATCGAGTCCATCCCAATTACATTTAAGTTAATTAAATAGCCGTAAACCTTATACCAGTTAAACTCTTTTCGTAGAGTGACAACAAATACCACTAAAATTGATAACAGAGAAAGCTAATTTTTTTGTAAGTTGCAGTCAGGAAGTAAAATTAAAAGATGCAGTGAAAATTATTAAGGGGCGATAGTGCGAGAATTGTATTCAGGAGGAGAAAGTAATAAATCATGTTTTTTGCAGTTACAAACTTAAGGCTTTAGCTGTAATTAACAACTCAATCGAAAGTTACAGAAATTATAGGTAGTGTCATTAATATTAATAATTTATTAGTATGAGTTAATGTAGGTGTCCTCAAAAGGTTAAAAATTACTACAATATATATTTGACAGTTTTCTGGAACAAATTAAAGGAAATGGAATGAAACTACTCCATATCTATAAATTATTGAAGCCAGGAATATTTTCTACTTCTAGATATTGAAAGTGTAATACTAAGTTGGACAATATAATAAAACCCAAAACTGTGAAGACAACAAAAAATTATATATTTACTGTACTTTCACACTTTCACGTGACGGTGTAGTTTTAAAAATGATTTTATTAGTATCGTAAGATTATGACAATAAATAAATGACGGACGAACGCCAAGAAATAACTGAAGTACTTTTAACATGACAGAATAAAACGAAAATAAAAATAATGGCTTATTCTGAGAGTGTATAGTTAGACGTACGAAAACGAAACAATAATGTATTTATATACGAAGGAACTTAAGAATAAATACGGAACTTTTACTTTTACCGTGTAGGTTAATTTGAAATTATACTACTACAATTTATTTAAACGTAACGCAACTGAATACATAATAATCTTAATGGATACTTATAACATAAAATATGTTTAAGACTCAATAATAATATATTGTAATAAATAACATCAATATGCCAGACACTTTGTCTCATTTATTTTAAACACACAAATCTTATGTATTAATTCGGTTATTGTTAAAGTAAGGAACTAAATAACATAATTTTATGCCTTTGCTACAAAGCATGGAATTATACCAATTTTGCTTAATATTGTTGTTAGCAATAAGGTTGAAGAGGATTGAAAAATCGTTGAAACATTGTTTGACGTGTACTAATATTATATTATATTCTTACGTAAATTGCTGCACATAAACCTAAGTTGTACCAGTGTGAGCAGTGAAGTGAGGTATTTACTACATTGTGAAAGAATGTCATCTATAATAATGTGTCGTATTATTATTACAAGAAATAAATATTTGCATATAACCCAACATCTCCATTCACATCAAATCTTTTCATAAAGTCATCATTTATTCATTTCATACACTCATTGACAGATTAATGCAATATTCATAAGATATGATCACAGATTCCAATTAAATCGAACTATCTGAAATAAAATGTATTCAGACTTCATTATTAGAGTCAGACACGTATGCATTACAGACGCCCAGTGTGCTTAAGCACTCCCTGATTATACTTTGCACTTTATATTATTGTCATTTTCTATGCATCTTTTCAGAAAAGTGATAAAACTATACTACCGCTGTGTTATATTCCGGTGTTGCGGAACATTAACCCTTACAAGGTCAGGAAATTCTAAATTAATTTAACACTTCATTTGCGCGTTTTATGACAGTTTGATAATAAAATCTAAAAATGTTTATTTTCACTTATAAATGTTTGCGTGGCCTCAAGAACAAAAATTCATATTATTTGATACGATTACCATTAGCCCATAAAATACATTATTTCCTGACAATTTTATATCATTGTTCATAAATATGGGCAATAAACTATAAAAATTCTCTATACAAACTGTGCTCACTTAATTATTTGTTCATTCACTCAATTAATTCATTGATTTGTATTTTCATGAAACAATCCAAGGTAAATTGAACGTGTTTTTTGTTGGCAGCATGCTTCTTGTATTTTCAAATGAATTCATACATCATTTAAATTCTTATTTATTTAAATGTAATTTTGTTTAAAATGAAACTTTATATCTCAGTCTTAGTTCTGCTTTCCTGGATTAATTACAGGGTTACGGAACATAGTATTTCTCTTTGCAGCATCAGAATCTCATTTTACCATTTCTGGCATCAGAATCTCATTTTACCATTTCTGGCATCATAATCTCATTTGATTTGATTAGGACGTTGAGTAGTTGTAAGAAACAAGAGTGGTTTGTAGAGGCTCATAGCGATGCAAGGCTTAACTTTTCCAATCGGCCTTGAAAATTCTATGGAAAGAGGTCTCGTGAGGCAATTTTCATTTGTTGAAACAAAGTTAATCATGAAAATTTTAAGTTCAGTGAGAAAATAATTGTTCAACATTCCATAAACCCGAGCCAATACGTATATAATAAAGTTGAACGGTGGATTTTGTATGCATGCGGTGGATCAAATTTTGATTTTTGTTCAAATATTTTGCTTTAAAATATACTTACTACGTGATGGAAATCATTTGGTTAATAAACTTATTTTACAGATGTTAAAATACAATTAAGTCTGAAATAATGAGAAATATGTAAGAATATTTTTATATATTTTCTCCTTAATTCGAGATAAATAGCTTCGCTCCTTAGATTTTGCAAGTTAAGATTCATGCTGGTACTGATACAATGTTATGTAATCCTTAAACTAATTTCATGCTAATTTTCCCTTACACATGCCGACAGCGACAATATTATATAAATAATTTGATCTACTCATGTAATAATATATCATAATTACTTTTGGAATGTTTATTACCAATTTATTGCTATCGCGTGCGAAAATGAATTGCCAGTAGTTAAAAATCCTTGGTTAATAAAGTATGCAGTAATGTATATATGTATACAGCATTTCATTACATGCAAAGGTACATGTACGTACATAGTAAAAGTAAGTAGGTACTCTTACTACTTGTTATACTGTGTTGGTGTAAATATTCTGTATATTATTGTTTTGATCTGCTGCATACCGACAACAGAGATAATAATAATAACTAAAATTGTTATTAGCTCTAAGTGACAATATTTCATTCGGATCAAATTTTAATTATACGTACAACGTACACATTGAAAATACATTAATTTTTTAATAGTGATCACTACACATTATTATGTATTAGGCTATTAAAAAGCTATTAATTTATATTATTGGACTCCTTATTTACAAGTTCTTCGCTGTTCGTGTTTTAGTATTCGGTTTTATATTAGCCTCAAAATTTTGTGTTTTAGTATTTTTACTGCAATATACTTTTCAGATTTCTATTACAATATACTTCGGACTTCTCGGATTTATACTGTAATATTATACTCTTTGGATTTTTACTACAATACTCTTTGGATTTTTACTACAATACTCTTCGGATTTTTACTACAATACTCTTTGGATTTTTACTACAATACTCTTTGAATTTTTACTGCAATCTTCTTTGGATTTTTACTACAATATACTCTTTCAATTTTAACTGCAATAAAATTCTTTGGAATTTATAATGTAAGGTGATTGAGATTTTATTAATCGGTCAATAAAAATGCGATTATGTCAACCTTTAACTCAAAATGAGCACTAAACACTCTCCGACATGATACATGGTAATTTAATAATTGGATTTTATCGTGGATGTTCTAATGTATTTGTTTTACTTATAATGAAAACGTTTAAAAATGTTATACTCAATAAGTGTCACATTTGGTGTTGAGGAAAATTCTCAACTAAACTAAACCATGGACCCAAAATTGTGCTACCTTTAAATGTAAGAGACCTTTATATTATATTATCTATTTAAGATTACTACATCGCATCGTGTGTATAAATGTTTTAGATATCGTTAAGAAATTAAACGTATAATAGGTAGAAGTATACTAATACGGGTATAATCGGGTGTAAAATCTATAGTCCTTTATAAGGACTGCAAAAAGCTATATACACAGTAAAGTAAATCATTGATATAATATTTCATTTCTAATAAAACTTAGAACCTGTAGCTTCAATTTAATGCGAGGAATTTATATTCATTGTCGTTTTGTAGATAATATAATAGTATATTAAATGTTCTATTCATAAAAAAGACCCTTTAGAAGAGGGCCTGTAGTTGAATAAGGGGTATCTTATATTATAAAATTCTTATACCATGTTTAAAACATCATGTAAAAGCTTAAAAAACGGCTAATCGCCGTTTGTCCACATCTTACATGTACAAATCTTACGAATCACTCAATATCTCATCCGCTGCAATACATGCATTTGAAGCTAAGAAGTGTGCAAAAACTAACCTGTGCACTCACTAAGCTATTGCAATTTCGAAAAACTTTAAGTGTCCGTAAAGGAGCTAGAGTGTCCGCAAAGGAACTAGAGTGTCCGTAAAGGACCTAGAGTGTCGAGTGTCCGTAAAGGACCTGGAGTGTCGAGTGTCCGTAAAGGACCTAGAGTGTCCGTAAAGGACCTACAGTGTCCGTAAAGGACCTACAGTGTCCGTAAAGGACCTACAGTGTCCGTAAAAGACCTACAGTGTCCGTAAAGGACCTACAGTGTCCGTAAAGGACCTACAGTGTCCGTAAAGGACCTACAGTGTCCGTAAAGGACCTAGAGTGCCCGCAAAGGAACTAGAGTGTCCGTAAAGGACCTAGAGTTTCGAGTGTCTGTACGGGACCTAGAGTGTCCGTAAATGACCTAGTGTGTTCATAAATGACAGTGTCCGTAAAGGACCTAGAGTAGCAGTAAGGGACCCAGAGTGTCAGTATTACTAGTCCTAGAGGTATATTATATCGTTCGATCTAGTATCAATGCTTTGTTTGCAGAATTACAATGTTTTGTCTCAAGAGTTTGTTAGTTAATAGTTTTGCATATTATATGACAATAGGTACAATGAATGTAATATGATTATGATTTGTTGATTAATTTGATGATGTTTTTTTAGTTAAAGACCAGTAGCGGATACTTTTAATAGCCGAGGAATTGGCTAAGTGGAGATATTATGAGTTGACATCTCGTTCCCGTCTTATTTCATTCCAACGTAAAACCATTATCAGTTGGTATAGTCTTTGAAGATTGTACTTGTTGATTGTGGTTAAGCTCCTCTGCTCTTGTTACCAATTTCTATACATTCTCTACTGGTTTCTATTGTACGACTAAACCATATGTTTAAAAACGATGGGATTTTCAGACAAACAAAAATAAGATACTCCACTTAATCTTTGTAAGGTAAGTAGTGAATGTTATTATATTTTTATTGTGTTTTATTATCAGGTAATGCGTTAAATTATATTACAAGAAAACATTAATTTTTCCAGAGCTACGTACCACGTTTACTCAAAAAACTATATACCTTATACGTATATTATATTCATTAATATAAAGATGTTGTGATTCTCTGTGTGTAAACCAGCATCAATCAGTTATGCTTTCAAAATTATTGTAATTTGCTTTGAAAAAATTAACCCGACAGGAGTCAACCCTAATTGATATACACGTATGTAATGTAGACATTATGGATAATGCCATTGGTTATATAACAGGCAACTATTGGAATTGACAATAACTATGTCTTGGGAAGTGCACGTATGTAATGTATTATTTAAAAAACTAAAGCAAATACGCTTGGCTAGGTACACGTTATGTAATATAAATCTCTTTGTAATAATTAAATTCGTAAGCTCAGAAATGACAGCGGTATTATAAAATTGCAAATCCTCCAATTAACACCGTGTAATCGTTCAGGCAAGATTTGTTTTGAAAACTTAAAATAATGGTGGGATGTAACTTTTTTACGGTGGGCTCAAATTAGAGAAGAAATAAGAGTCGGAAGGGGTGATATTGAGGCAATTTAGATTCATAAAGGAACCGTCCGGGTACTTTGAGGAAAAATAGAGAAATTGAGGAAAAATCGTGAGGGATTAAATTGAGAAATACTAGAGCAGCATTTGAAACAACGGTAATGTCGGGAGGGGGCACAATGGCTAAAAATTAGAGAAAAGTGTTAACTGCAGGGACGATTGAGAAGAGTATTGGTAGGTAGAGATTGGATTGGTAGGTCAATAAGGATGGAATTAAAAAAGAAAATTACACATTTGTTATTAAAAGGAAAATACTCTAATTTCTGTTAAACTAGAAATTAAAACAATCATTAACCCTTTAAAGAATGGAATTTTACGTCCATCAAGATTTAACTAAATGATTGGCTAAATTTGTGCAAATCATTTTGGTAGAACTTTTGAAACAGTGCGATAGTCGTTTTTTCTATTTCATACCGAAATCTTTGAAAGACAGACTAATCGGATAGGCTTTAATAAAAATGTTCATTGTGGTATTAAATGAAATGAATATACATAAAGTCTGTACTTCTGCTCTGGAAAAAGACCATGTATGTCTTTCCTTAAGCTAAACAACAAAAACTACAATGAAATCAATGTCGAAAAACATATCCCATAATGATTTCCTAATGTAACACAAAAGTACAAATAACTAGTTATTATATAATATGTTCAAGGAGGTACCATCTATTTCATGACATTTAATCTCAAGGTTAAAATGCTACTACAATATGTTTCAACAAATGTTGAGATTTGACGCATACTAATATTTGATTTTTGATTCAAATTCAAACGTATTGATTCAACTCAGAAATATCTCATTACAATCTAACCTCTGCTATAACCCGATGTGGCAATATTTACGAAAAATCCCGTCTATAACCGAGGACAATACTATCTAATTTGTATGTCGCAAATTCCACTGTCGTTCTATTCTTACTATAGGTATATTTTATTTATTGCTGTGCATTTCCCTTTCCAACCTATAGTCTTTATAATCCTGGATACGCGCCTGTTTATGAATGAAAGACACTTTTAATATGCATGCTTGCAAATGCAGTTGATAGTTATATAGCGCTATATTATTAATAGCATTTTAACTGTGATACTTAATCTGCTGCAAGAAGAGCATTTAATTGAATGAAGAGTATTTTATGATTTCATTGTGTATATGTGACTGGTTTTTTCTGGTTTTTATGATGTAAAAATTTGAGATCAATGACTTCTTCTGCATATAACTATAGTAATTCTTTCACCCACACCTTACAAGTGTAGTTAAATTACTGTTAAAGGTTATTAGCCTTTAGCTCCAGCTAAAAGAATAAAGAGCTTTGTTTCAGAAGAAGATGAATTAATATCGTTGTGCGTGCCACTCTGTGCGATTCAAACAGTAAAAGTTTTTGTTACTAGTTCCAACATTTGTCTACATCCCCGATCTTGATTTTAATAATTCAGAATTTCAGATTAATACACCTGACAAGAAAGAGTTTCCCTGGAGTATTACTTTCTCTGATTATTGGTGGCAGGAAGAACTATTCGTTTCACATCAACAAAATCAATGGTTCTGCTTCTATGAGCGAGCTGAGTTATAATTTGTGTTTTGGAGCAATACCTGAAACTCTGGCGTAGTTTCCTGTTCTTCTTACATCAAGATATGAATTTGAGTTTTCTTTTTTGAAAGGTATTAGAGAAGAACAAATAGATTGTTGAATTTATGTAATGCTGTAATAAGAAATGATAGAATCGTTCGTGGAAATTGGACTGGGTGAATAAGGGAGTGAAAGTCCGGAGCGCCAGAGGTTTTGATAAGTTTTTTTACAAGAGGACTTTTATCTGGAGAAGAACAGAACTCATGCGCGTTTGTAATTTGCAGACGTTCACATGAGAAAGTGAATGTTACTAGGAGGGTTGTAGAATAATAACATTATAAAGGGAAGACCAGTACCAGAGAAAACCATAGCCTTGCTGCTGCTGACTACGATTTTCAGTCGTCGTCGTCGTCGTTGCTGACATAGCGAAATCCATACCAAGTGTAAGAAGTGTATGGCTTTGCTACGGGTCGATATTTTTACATTCCACCACCATGCTCATAGGATCATAGGCATGTTATTATGTATTATGCTCCACTCTATTCAGTCTACTATATCAACTTCATAGCTTCAAATTTCTCCACACTCCTCCACTTGTTCAAAGTGTGTGTCATGTAATGAGCATAATAATTATTATATTGCAAAATTATATCCCAGTATTTCAAGTCGATGGAATTTCAGTCCAAATTGACAAAGCAAAGCAATTCTTGTTTCTTTGTACATCTTTGAATTGAAAAGTGCACATTGGTTCTTGCCCAAAGACTTTCTTCTCCCGCACTGCTCTTCGCCAGCAGCAGCGTGCGTACATTTTATATACACATAGCGATATTCGCAATCTAGTAGCAAGGCAGTCGCCTACTTTCTTCATATCTCCTCTTTCCGTGTGCTCTCCCTCTCTCTTTCTCTCTCTGTCTCTGTCTCTTACAACTCATCCTTTCCTTTTCTCCGAATTTCACTTTATTTCGGTGTACCTATTAACAATTCTCTGAAATCATTTCCAACTCTCTTGCCAACAAATTCTTCTTAGAAGTTTTTGCACATCGCTACTTGGCATTTCAAAATTCTTCAAGATAAATTCCATTAAGTGTTTCCGCTCTGCTCTTGTTCCTGTGTCAGTAACAACTCTCTCATCATATGCAAGCACACAATTTGTGAAAACTACCTTCAGCAGAACTGAAATCCCAACGCGCCAAAATAACCCGAAAAAATTAACGCAGTGCTTCACGAAGTATTGTTCCGAGTTATTAACCTCAGTGTTACAATACCTAACTCATTTTGTCACACTGATAGTGAAACTCTAACTAGTTACAAAATTGACGACAATTGTAGCTTTGGATTTATCAATTAGTTGTGTTTTTGTCTGGAGATGCATTTGAAAAAGATCAATCAAGTTTCTGTCGCTCACCTTAGTCACTGCTGCTGTTTTGAGTGTTTTGACATTGACACGTGTACTGAAGGCTGGACTGATCAATAGCAAACCTTATAAGATCAAAATGATAAATACACATTACAGTGTCTAGATTCATTTTCGTCCACCTCAATCGTCAGCTTATTTTTCGATGAATGCTGATAAGCTAATCCATTTTCTCCGATGATAAAAATTTCGTCTACCTCTTGTACAACTGATCCCAATTATCTTCCATTGTAAATTAACGCAGATCTCATTATATATACTGGATTCGTGTTTAAAGAGATTTCAAAAACCAGCAGTGTCATGTCTATAGAAACTTACCACATCGTTGTATTACGATGCACAAATTTTGAGTTACAATCTTGATGATTCACAACACTTCCTCCGTGTTGAATACAAAATCAAGCTGTATGACTTCCCCAGGTCATTCAGCATTTCAACTTTTGGTTATGTTCATTTCTATTCTGATTTAACTAACGCTGACTCTTGTTTCGTCTTCCTTTCTGTCTTTCCCAGAACCAGTGTTTTATTCGGAGTACATATAACCAAACAAGTATATATTGTTGTAGGACGGTATAGCTATTATTCATTTATTAATCCTCTTATACCATTGCACTATTTTAATAGCCTATTCACATAACTGTGAATAGGGAGTTTGAAACAGCGTGTACAACTGGAGAAATTTCTAACCAACAACTGGTACGAAAATTTTTATTGTTATAATAGTTTACTAATGTGGTTACGAATTAGAATGCTTGTGGACACTAATTAAATCAAATTTTTTCATAAACACAAATAATATTTATTGTCTGCCGTCGGTGTGCTTTGCTTTTACCCTGTTAATCGCATAGTCGCATTCGCATCTAATTTTATTGCTTTGACAAAATACACACTGCGTCCTTGTTGAAATAATGCAACAATTCAATTTTTTATTACATTTACCGCAGTTGCGTTTACAGAGCTCTACGTTTCTTTTAGCATAGAGTCGGATATATTATACCATCCCTTTGTAAAATGATATCATTTTTTGTGACGTAGTCAGTAATCTTTGGTTTCTTTCATTCGATTTGGAAATAATGTTGTTAATATTTAGATTTCGGTCAACTAGGTTACTCAGTTTATAAAATCGTTTGCATCACATTAGGTAAAGTTAAAAAGATTCAGATGCTTACTCCTAATTGCTTTTATCCAACCAAAAGTTTTGAATTTATAAATTAGCAACAAATGTAGTTTCTAAAGTTTAAAGTATAAACGAAAATCCAAAATGACCCATGATGAAGTTCATACAGATCGATGTAATATAGAATCACTATATTATTTGAGCCTTCTAAACTAATGCAATGACGTTAAGGGCATAATGTACCAATAAAATAATGTAACTAGTAATTTATAATTGAAATAATATATTACAGCATCATATACAATACAATTTGATAGAATTTTATGTTCCACGTATACTACAAGGACCCGGAAGGTATAGCAATAATAAGTTTAATGGAGGAGGAATAACCTTTCGTTCAATTCAATGCAAATTATACTCCACGGATATTGGTGTTGTACCTAGGTAAATTTACTACGTACACACCAATACCTGGTACACACTTTATGGTTGTACATGAGAAATATTTTAATTGTCGAATTATATGTAAATGGCTAATGTCTTCCTCGTAAATGAATCAGTCACAGTCAAAAAATCCTTGAAATATAAATAGTATTAGCAGGTTGTAAAAATTCAGACGATTAGGTAAATTGTGTGAAAACAATAAGAGTTAACTTCTCGTAACAATAAAAAACACAACGGAGTTTCGGATTGCTACCTACTTATCCCACCTAATTAAAAACAAATATGAAATACATTTTAAAAATGTTTCATCGAATAGTGTCAATAATAATATCTTATTCATATTACTCATATTACTCCAAAAAGTAAAGGGTGCTATGGAAAGTATTGCGCAAAGTATTGTATACTTATCGTATTATAAGTTATAAGGTTGCTTTTTGCTTTGTTCTAAAACCCTTTACCAAAGCTGGGATAACAAACAAGATGCTTTGAAAATGACAAAATTGTCACATGCCTGCAATACGATACTTTCAATCGGCAATGACAAAATGACAATGTAGTGACTAGTGAGATTCTTTTCGATAATGTTTTGTTGAATGGCTATAGTAGTGTACTGTTTTACAATATTTTTGACAACATCAATCGGTCTTATAAATATAATTGCCTCGTATCTATCTTATACAGGTATATTCACATTTTTTTAAGTCCTGTGAAATTTCCAACTGTTGAAATGCTTTCAGTGACTTAACTTTTCTGTAACTTTTAAAATTGTATAGGCTAGTTTACTAGATTTGGTATTGATTATACGTGAAACATTATTAGGTTTAACTAGTCATGTCTGAAAAAACAATAATATGCTAACAAACGTTTTATTTGTTATTTTTGTCACTCCACGTCCATTTTTAAGTTTGAAACTTTTGCAAAAGATACTCCTGCTAATATTGTATTTCTTATTCTTTAACCAAAATGCATATCAGACATAATAAATAAAAAACACTTTAACTGCATCTGTCTTTAATTGTGTGTTCAATATTTTATTTTCATTTGTGAGAAGTTGACTTATGTATATAAAATAATATATGACATGTTGTATTATGACAGTAAATGTATGTAAAATGAATTTGTTATACCAACTACAGCTCCAGAAACTAAATGTGTGTGGAAACTAGGGTTTACTTGCTACCTATAACGAGTAATATCAATACAGTATACTGCAATTTGTATGCTTTTACCTTGAGAATGGTTTTAAGCAACACATATGTATTTAGTATAGCATACTGTTTGTGTATTTTTTGTCTTGAAAAAAGTTCAATGTGTGGCAACATCATTTAGAAACGTAAGCAGAGATTTCCACATTTTCATAATATTAAACATTAATTTGAATCCGCTTAGACTAATGGCTTAGGCTTGTCCTGAACGAAAACATGTCAACTCTCTTTGATCTTGGTATATTTTTTTCAACGCAACTCCGCATGAGTACATACGTGATGATTTCCTTTCTTCATTCACAAACAAGAAGCATGCGACACTATTGTATATACAATGTGAGCTACATCGATCACTTTGAGGGTTTCTGCATGGATACTTTAAACACTTGAAAATGTATCCATAATAATAATGACTGAATTGTAGCTAAGTTCAAGGTGCTGCTCAAGCAACTCAACCCTTTCTCATTCAATTAAAACTTCTATTAGCATTATTTAGTCTGAACTGGGAACAATCCAGATTTTGGTATATAGAAGAGAGCATTATTATTCAAACTGTGAAATAGCTGGAAGCACTGAAGCCATATTTGTGTGTGTAATGTATGGAAACAATGGAAAGACTCTTTATTGCACATTATAGTATGCCTTCCAGTTCCAGTTTATTGAAAAGTATGAAATACGGTCAATTATAGCGGGCAACATTAACATTTTTGTGAAAAAACGCACAACTACCCACGGCACAGGCAGGTTAGTTTTAGTTTGATAATAATATTATATGGACCACATTGTATCATGAGCTTTATTGTTGCACATGGTCGAAGGAAACGTTTCTAAGGCATTCACTGGTCTTCATGCTAGTATATCATTACATATTTCATTACTATATAGACCTACGAGCATTCTACTGCCACATTATAGTTTCAACTAAAGAATTTCAATATAGTACAGCATTATATTATTATAATGCAACATTACTATTACATTCTTGAGAGCTACACACTAGCAATGGATACTACAAGAATTTTTATCCCATATAATATTATACGTACTTACCACTATACATTATACGCTCATAATAATAAATGATTTTACTGGTGGTGGACGATAATATTGTGCTCAGAGAGATATTCAATTGCCTTCTTTTAGTTTATAGACGTATACGAGTGCTGTATCCAATCTAAAGCTCACATGCAAAATCTATATAATATTATGGCTTGTCTTACTGTAGCTGTGCCGTTGTTACCTTGCCTTAAAGTGAATAGTTACCTTCC
This sequence comes from Pogonognathellus longicornis, assembly GCA_034694085.1. Lineage (NCBI taxonomy): Eukaryota > Metazoa > Arthropoda > Collembola > Entomobryomorpha > Tomoceridae > Pogonognathellus > Pogonognathellus longicornis. The sequence goes on from JAQFYB010000407.1 coordinate 51,732, forward strand.
TTGCATTATTGCTTATTAGTAAGTTGCCTTGCTGTTTTTGCGTTCTGTTGAAAATGTTCTGTTTGTGTTGTGCAGTGCTCTGCCTCTATATATGATGTATACAGTGTCTATGTACTACAGCCTAGAATTTACAGCCAGTCAACTAATAGTGATATGCATTAGTTTACTTTACTAGTTCTGTATAGCAATAGCAAGAACGAAAACAACTCTTCTTTGCTAGACATTCTACTCGAGTAGGTTGCACAGCTAAATAAATACATTACGTCTCGTATAGTAATATTGCATGTGTATAGTTAACTACTGCATTAGTTACATACCTTTACTTCACTCTTTACCTTTACTTTACTCTACCTGTGTCCACCACATTTCATACAATACATCATATCAGACTTCTTTGCCTTTGCTGCCTTTGCCTTACAAAGATACACACAGCTCTATATATATTCTTTGCTACACGTCTTGTACGTCTCTCCTATACGAATATCCTTTCAGCTCGATTTGGAAAGTGGCCTCAACTGATGCAAACCACCTCGTTTCTCATTTTGTTCTGTGGCACGACACAAAATTAAAGTTAAAGCTGTTTCACCTCTCCTACTACTCTCCTATGTAATATCACACTACTTCTTCTTCTTAACCATTTACTTATAAACCTTACTTTTATTTACATACCTCTCCTCCTTATCTGCCCTGTACATTGCAATTATATATCTCTTTATATAGTGCAGTCCACATACACTCATCACCACCATTTCATATACCTTAGCATATGCATACATAATATATTGCTATAGGCTTAATCCTTCGATAATGTAAGTATAGAGTGTAACTTTGCATCTCACTCAGTTAATTACTCTTTAACAGCCACAAAATCTAAACCGTTGTAAACGTAAATATTTAAGTGCATCATCACATCACACCACTAAACTACTACCATCACCAGCCTAGCCTTTCTGGAACACGAAATCTCAATCACAATTTGTTTCTAATTACACTATACCAAGTTTTAATACATTAAATTGGACTTACTTATAGGGATTTCGTCGTCTGGCTGCACAACTTCAGTGTGTGTAATGCAAATGTAACGTGTGTATTCTTAACTAAGTGTGTTATTGTGTCCTCAAGTTTATTTGCAGGTGTACGAATGTAGGTGTTTATTACATGTGCAAATAACTATGACGTAGCTCTGGAAAAATTGTTAGATTTTTATTTGAATACTTTCTTGGATTTAAAATACTTGAAACCATTGTTATAAACTTATGTCGTTTAAACTGGATTGATTCTGACAATTAAATGGGATATCGTATATTTGAGTTTATTTAATCGAACAGACCTAGATCAAACCGATTCGATAATAGTCGGAAAATATTTCATCACTTGTCATGTACAATTTTTAAATACATTCACATTGTAGAGTAATAAATTATTAGTGTTTTAGTAAATCCAAATTGTGATCAACATAATCACTTAAAAATGTTCTTTTAAAACTAGACAGTAAACAAGGAATTAATTTAATACTAAAAAAAATTTAAAATAATTCATTTGTAAGTCCTTTATGATATATTTTATTATAACCTAACATTAATTAGGCCAAAAGGGATACTTTTGAGTTGTGTATCGCATATTTAAGATATGAGAGTGATTGTTGGTTTATATCCTTTTGTGTAGATATAACAAGAATTTTGAATGCAAATATCTCGTCCATTCATGCGTGTCTGTGTGTCCTCAACATTACAACTTTGTTCAACTGTCTACCCAAGGAATTAACATAGAAATTTTGAGTCGTCCTCTCTGTGTAGAGTTTAATGTGCTCATCATCGTCGTCATCGTTGTCGAGCTGAAATTAGAACAATCGTTGGGTACGTGTATAACACATTTTTTTGTTCATTCTATATTGTAAGTACTAATCCTAATTATGTATATGAATTTAGAATTATAAGGTGGGGAAACGTGACATTTTATATCTCTAGCTAAAGCGACATTACTCACATTAGTCCATTGCATACTCCATTCTTCTCGTCCTTTACATTTTCATTTGATTTGGATATTAGAATGTAGAATGTACACATTGAATTGTAGTGGTGGAGAACGCGTGTGATATTTAGTGTCAGTGTACAGAGGTAATAGTGTAACTATCTGTGTGTTTATGTGTGTGAGAGAGTGTGTTTAGCTACATTACTCTTTTTATCACATTCCTATACCTCTCTATTCTGTACGTACACACAACAGGAGATCTTATATAGCGAATTAATAGATGTCTTCTAGATACACGACATTAGAATCCTGTACTCTTGTACACATATTATTATTATAATATACTGTATCCTGTGTATGCATGTAATACTGTAGTGTTTTCGTCTTTCGTGTATTATATCGTATGTACACTTTGTACATGTGTACATTAGATGTGTATTGTGTGTATTCCATTGCTACACGTAGTAAGTACATGTACATGCCCTAGAGCACAATATTGCAGTTTACCGCGTCTCATTTTCTCCAAAATCTCTCTTGCTGCTCATCTTATCAGTATATACGGTTTACTGCTTTCTATACGACACACCACACAAGCACTTCCACTATTTCTATAGCATACCTACTTCAGTTGATTAATTTAAGAAGGCTTCAGTTTGTTTACAGGTGAAACTACTTATGCATGAATATTGAGCAGATGAAAAACGCATACCTACCTTTAAATGACTGAGAGCAAATGTAGCTCGCACTGTGTGTACTGTGTGTGTACCTTAGAACTCTCTATGCAATAAAACAATACAAAATACAATCTCTTGAGTTCACGAAATTAAACGAAAAGTGTTTGTACGTAGAATAAAGAATACCACTCGATTTTATAGGCAGAATCATAATGATTTCATGTTCGTGTTCATTTTTGGCTACACCATATCTTTACATCTACTTTTGTATAAATATCTTAAGATGAAACATAGACACACTACTTCACTACTCCTGGAACTTCAGCGTTTAATTATGAACGGAAGCTTTTTTATTTGAAATTGTATTGTTTATTTAACAGGGTGCTAGACTATAGAGGATCAACATAAACAGGTCTATACATATAACAAGCTGTTGGATTATTTAACTTTCTGAAAGTTACATGGAATAATGATATGCAACAGACTAAGAACTATTTATCTCGCTAGCAGTAGCTATAGGTGTATCAGATACATGTTTAAAAGCTAAATGGTTTTTAAAATATGATTGTGCTAGTGATATCTAGCTAGATACATGTACTTTAATGGAAGAGCGTTGGTTGGTTGCTATTGTTATTTACTGAGACGTTCATTTTTAGGCACAAATACATTGTGTCTGTCTGTAGCTATCTCTCGTGCACTACTGATGCAATGGAATGTCTCAGAAAATATATTTTATTAGTATTCTTGCAGAGCAAGAGTATATTACACTACGATATATTCGAGTAGCTAATATGTTATGCGTGCGTACTCAGCTTAAATGTTTATCATTGGTGAACTGACTAGCACATTACTATTTAGACTTTAGACCCCTGTAATTTGAGTGTCTACTTATTTATAAAGGAACAAAGCGATGTAGCTGGTAATATCTCTGAAAGAAACTGAGGAGTTTATAAATATAAGGATATTCTCATTATTGCTATGCATCTAGTGGCGATAATGTTAAAATTGTGTAAAGCATAGCCGTGAATGTATGGCACATGCTTTGAAAATGTATTTTCAAGTGCCTTGCCTATATGAACATTGAATTAGGTAAGTATAACTTTGTCGAAAGCACAATTACAGTATTTTGTTGCTCAAGGGTGGTAGTAAATGAAGTACACATTGTTTGTCTGCACAGAAAGTGTAGTTACCTACTTATTCAGTCCACCGTACGATTCAATTCGTTGGGAGACCAAGTTGGAGCATAGCAAACCATGGAATATTATCAATCACAGTATGTATGTAAAAAAAGCTATCCACCCCAAAATTTCATGTTCTATGTTCATCGTGTGCAGCCTTCTCATTCTTCCTTGTGCTATCTTTTTGCTGTTACATTATAAACTATTTTATCACCATAGACTGCGGTTAAAAATGTTCGTGAATCATCAAAATACTGCAGATATCCATCTTACCCTTACTGCAATCTTGTGACGAATAATATACAAAGAAGTTGAAGTTTATTTTACTGATGATACCATACACAACTTTTCTCTTAAAATAAATATTTTTACACTGAATGTTTTCCCATAGAAGTCTAACCACCTCTATCAATAACTAACACCAAACACAACATAGCTAGTAAATAAATTATTATTGTGTCATTTAAACTAGTAGATTTATCTGATTTCCCAACTCACAACCTTTGGCTGCAAAGTTAATAAAAATGCATTATTATACAAGTGGACAATATAATATTATTATCAACAGCATTTAGCTAGCAACTAGTAACTCCATTAACTTGCCAGTTAGCTTATTAGTTGGTTATTTATTTGGTTGATAATTTTGAGAAGGGCTGACACTTGGAAATGAAATAATAACGAGCGAGTTAGAAAAATGGGGACAGGAAAGTAGGGTGCTTGATTTTGAGCTTATTGTATGGAATATTGTTATGAGGACGTAGAGCAAGGAAGGATATGTGATTCATGATGGATGGATTCGAACTCGAACCCATCCGAGAGGATCCTCCATGTATCGATGGGTGTACTCCACACAATGTAGTTGTAGAATGCAGGAAAGATGTGTGTGATATGAGAATATTGGATCGTATATTTTGTGTTGTACAGGGTGGCCAAATTACAACTGATGGATTACATTTACCTATTACAGCTACAAATGACAATGAATGTAGGT
>JAQFYB010000408.1:0-56313 GCA_034694085.1 Pogonognathellus longicornis
CATGGGGGCTATACCGGTATCGGGTCGTTGGTTGAACCTGGTACCGGGCCACTTAATTTTTTGAATCTATTTATAATGCTCCGTTGCACTGCACAAGTGCACTTTTGCTTATTTGTGTTACTTATGTTTATTTATATGTATCCGGATTATTACATACAGGAAATGTACCTAGCATTCTTCCAAAACAGTTTCTATTTAATAATATTAGTACCATTTTTCGCCCACATTTTTAAGTCTGATGTTTTCAGTTAAAACAGACAAAAGATTACTGATTTATTGAAGAAAGCATGGTGTATCATTAGAACGTTATTTGAATAGTAAATGTGGTTTCATGTGTAACCGTGTAGTTCAAAAATTAATGTGTAACCGCGTAGAGCTTTCATTGCTCGTTGCATTGCCTTTTGCCTTCTTTGTCATTGTGTAGTCAAATAATCATTTCGGTGTTAAATAAACTCGTGACTGCACAGTTGAATAAAATTTCGGATCATTGTTTGTAAACATAAACAAACGTTTGATTTTGTATTCTTTTCACAGCTTCAATGGTTTGGTCATTGTCATTGGTAAGAGGAAAAGAAAAGTGACGTGTGACGACGGCGACTATGGCCAACATAGTGGACTTAATGGAGGAGAACAACATCGTGACTGAACATATAATTTTTGATGACCGTTATCTTTTGGGATCCAAGTCGAGTGACATGAGATTGAGGGAATCAGCTGAAGGAGGCGGACATCTTGTGTACATTTTTCCAGGGACAGATCTGAAATATCGACATCATAGAACAATTAAAAAGGTAAAATATATCATATATTGTCACATAATTTTGATTTAGTAGTCATGTGCTTACATATTATATTGAGCAAGACATAAGGATGTATTTAAGGAATAAGGAATAATGGCAAGATTTCGGGAAATTATTAATTATTATTATGATTGTATGGTATAAAATATAGGATGTAGTGATAAAGATCGAAGACGCCGCAATCGTGGAAGATCATTGCTCGGAATTGTTGAAAGAAAAGATCGCTTTCACAGAAGGAGAAATTGGAATACCTAATTTGAAGTATATATAATGATTATTACATTTCCATTCGAAACACGAAAATAATTCGACATTTAAGATGTTGAGCCTATTTTTTATTGTATTTTAACTTAATCTTAATGTTCTTGATCTATAATTTATTCTAATGTGTTGATAGGTTGAATTTCATGTACGTAATAAAAATATAATGTGCTTTTTAGATGGTTTGGAGTGCGCCTTGGGAAGAGAGCCCTTGTTATTCAGAAACTGGGACCGTCACTTAAAGAGCGTTTTGAGAATTTTCAACCTTTCTCTACGAAAACAGTACTTATGATCGCTGATCAAATGCTTGAACGACTAGAGTACCTCCATAGCAGGGGATTTATTCATAGAAACATGTCACCAGAAAGTTTTGCTTTCGGAAGAAGTGAAAAAGACTGTGATACGGTTTGGAAAGACAACCAGCCAAAGCTTGTCTTTAAAAATTCAAATTCCTATATTCATGATGACTAACAATGGTAAACTGTTTTCAGGTGTATCTAACTGAGTATGGAAAGTCCACAAAGTTCCGTGATCATGATGGAATTCATTTACCTGAAGATTCAAAAGATCTCATCTGTTGGCCTGAACCTGAATGTCGACATTTTGCTTCTTTAAATGCTCAACAAGGAAATCCTCAAAGGTGAACTCCAATGTCCTTGCCCTTAATAACCAGCTTTAGTTATAAAAGCTCGCTATTAAGGGAATTGGTGTACACTATTGATAAAAAATATCTTCCACATTTCTGCTTTGACTTTTTTGATTGTCACGAGATTTATTTTTTCCTATTAAACAGTCGTCGAGATGATTTAACATCTCTGGCCTACCTCCTCATATATTTTCTACGAGGGAGTCTTCCTTGGCAGTTGATTAGGACAAGAAACTATGAGGAAGCTATTGTTGATCAAAAGAGTTCGCCTTCTTTCATCCGCATATTGTGTGATGTAGGTATTCAATCTTTGAACATTTTGCCCAATTAGAATAAGACTTCAACAACTAACCAACTTGTAACTGCTATTAATTGTGTAAAATAGGGACTTCCTCAGGAGTTCATTGATTTTCTGCAGTACTGCAGGGACCTAACCTTTGAAGAGGCACCTGATTATTTCAAACTTCGACAATCTTTTCGCCACTTGTTCTTAAATATGGACTTCGATTTAGATTTTATTTATGATTGGAAGATAATACCTGAATAGTTTATTCCCTGGTGTCTTATATTATTATTTATTAATTGTAATGCAGATTAAAGCTGTTCGGTTTATGTTAATTGGGCTCAACTTCTACTAACTAAAATCTAAATGTTCTACTTAACTTTGATATTACCTTGATAAGGAGCTCGGTATCTTCGTTGTAATAATATCAGAAAATTGTTTGTATACTTACCTATACAGTATAAATTAAATAGCTTCTATAATAATACAACGTTTAACACAACTCATTTATTTCTTTCAAATAATGGCTAATTTTAAAACTGAAAACAGTAAAGTAAACATGATATTTCCGATCTCATGTAGCATCTTTTGTAAAGTTAAAAAATATTATTGGACACACTTGAAGTAAAATACTGTACTAGGGATTAATGATGAATATAATATCATCATGCTTTTGACCTGCTTGAAAGGCTGAATTTCTCCAGTCTCAAGATTTGAGATAGGTATTAGGAAACTCGGAAACTGCTTTCTTTCAATTTTCCATGGTGCTGTATGTCTGACACACGAATATTTGTCTTTAATATTCTTCAAGTAATAGAACTCTGCTGATACAGATACTACAGTATACCTTATAGTTTATTAAATATGTATTTTGATATTGCATTATGCTAAAAATGTGATAAAAATGTGTAGGAAGAATTCGTGCAGGTGGTGTATTAATTTATTTTGTGGATAATAGAAATAACAGGATGCTAAAGGTAATGACATTCCCTTAGGATTGAGTGACAGCCCAATCCGATCTTGTATGATACGAACTGATTAATGGAAAGGAGAAAGCAAAGGATGGTACTTTTGTGCAAAGAAACGGAATTCTATGCTTTTTCTGCTCTGTGTAACCTTGCTCTTTATTACCGGTGGTAGTTCTGTTGTGTAATACAATTTCCGCTATCTTATACCAAGTTAATGTAATCTCGTCATCATACCAGTTTCCAAGAGTAAAAGTAGATTACTGTTTTGTATATTATTATTACTTTATGTATATACTATTGGTATTACAAGTTAGAGGACATACCCTAATGGTAGAATTTTCTTTGCTAGTTTGATTTGACAACGTTTCCAATTGAAGTTTCATATTTTTACGGAGGGCACTTTACTATGGTACTTTTGTAGTATTATTAAATTATTAGTTTACTTTATGTAAGTTCCATTAGTAAATATTTATTTAATTTTCGACTAAACCATGCACAGGAATACTCAAAATAAAAACAATTCCGGAAAACATAATATAAAATATATAACTTATTGTAATATCAATAATAATATTATTATAGTTAACAAATGCAGAGAAATTTGAGAAAGAAAAGCAGAGAAATTTAAGAAAGAGAAAGGCGTAGAAATTAAAGAAAGAGAAAGGCAGAGAAAGTTAAGAAAGTGAAAGGCAGGGAAAGTTGAGAAAGTGAAAGGCAAGGAAAGTTGAGAAAGAAAGTATACTATGGTATGGTATATCACATTAAAGAGTAAAATGAGTTTTTTGTAAGTAAATACGATTAGGCATTTGAAATAGCCAAGTAAATGCTTTTAACATTTTGCTCAAAACCCTTGTATGTCTATTACAATAATATACAGAACATTTAAAGCCGGAAAGGAAGAAATACAAGGTAATAATGCTTAGTATTTTTGCAGTGTTCGTGTATCGTGTACCCCTATACGTAATCCTTGTATGAAGTCTGCACAGGAAATTGAATTCCGGTTTGCCATCTTAAATCTCATCTTGTTTTCGCGTTTGTGACGCACTAAAATTTTGTATCCATGATATTGATTCGTATTGTGGTATTTAGCTGAGTGAGATACAATATGCACTACTGTGGTATAACCAAAAAATATTCTGTTTGTAATTATTATAAGAGTTCTATGCAAAGAAGTTCAGGAAACATTTATTTTATGCGAATAGCTCTAATTGCTATCGTCTTCCTGAGCTGCATAATCATTTTCGTCGTTGCCCAATGTCAGTTTTTGTCCGTAGTGTTCATTCCAGTTGCGTTTTTTACACAGAGCGTCACCTTGAACTATTTTTTGGTCTTTTCTCCGTCTGATTGTAACAAATGAAGATGACAACCACGAACCTTTCATATGCATGTAGTAATGCTACCAAGAACAGATTTTCGTTCTCCAAAGTATATCTATGTGTCTCGCAATATAAATGCCAGCGTAAAAGATTATTGATAAACCCGAGCTGGGTAGGTTGTGGGTACTTTTAGAGGACATATTATTAATGTGCAGAAGAGAAATGAATATCTTTCGGATATATCTACTTCTGGAAAGCCGCATGCCATGTACATCTGCAACTGGGCTCTATTAATAAGCCTCCTGGAACTGAAAAGCTTTCACAAATATTATTCCACTTAATAGCATGTACCAAAGGATTCCATTATCACTTTGTCGGATCTGCATACTTTCACTTTGCTTACTTCTTTATTGCGTCCTCGAATTTCTTGTATAACATTTGCAATTTTAATACAATTTTGCCACAATACACACAGATCAGCTCATCTCACAAAGTTTGGCATCAGTTCAAAGTCGTTATTTTCCAGATATTCATTACCTTGTTGCACGGTAAGAAATATCCGTTTATCATCTTCCCATACCAATTAAAATGACAATAATTTTACGATCCATACATTTCTACTTAAAGATATTACCTATTCGATATTATGTATTAGTTTCCAACTTTATATTCTCTTTGGGGAAAGTAATTGCAAATAACTTTTACTCAATACGGTTGAATATAAAATACAAAGTACTTCTTACAATGTAATAGCTATACATTACACTTAAAGTTAGGTACAATTTATAATTAGTATCATTCTTTACTATTATCAACTTCTTAACACATTAATGTACATAAAATGAATTCGCTGTAATCGCGATGGTCTTATTGAAACAATTCAAATTGTAATTCGGAATTAATAAAATTGCGACAATTTCTACCCACGCCCACGCTAAGTCTATGACAATGTATAATACTGTATTATATGTATGTACTAATAATATATCTCTAAGAGTAGTTTGTGAGTAGTAGACTATTGTTATATTTTAAGTGCTTCTATTCTACTACTTCTATGATTTAGTAGGGTTGTGGTTGTGGTGGCTTAGCTGTAATTTCATTTTGGCATTGAGTGAGATTACTACATAAATACCTATTCTATAATGGAAGACTGTATTTACAATAATATTAATCCATTATGAAACGAACCATTATTAATGACATAATTATTCTTATCGCTAATTGTTGTTTTCTTCTAATAAACCACAGCCAAATATTAATTAGCCATATAAGAAAGCATCAATTTAACTGTACATATACACCTAGTACATACAATACAACACTCATTATTATGTAATAAAGGTATTATGTGTATTTGTAACAAACAAAATATAAACCCCTATTTATCTTTATCTTATACTGATTACAGCCATTCAGAAAGTATTAGGTAGCAAATATATCGTCAGCATAAATTGCAATTATCAGATAGGACATTAGAGAGCTAGTTCTTGAACGAAAGAGCTGTCTGTAAATTGCGATCAGTCGTAACATCTGCAATATTGTTTGTATTGTATTCATGAGGAATGGTCATTCAAGACAAAAATAAATCTTCCATTCATAACATTCTCTTTCTTCAGGTACACATGCATTCAGTAGTCATTATTTAGGAAAAACATGTTGGTACTATTGTACCTATTTAATACATTACACATAAGTACTATGGGTAATATTGATAGATAGGTAACAGTTTTGTAATTTGTTTATACCGTAGCATAATAAATTCCTTCAGTCGGTATCGGTAGAATGTATAGAAAAGATTGGGATCCTATGATTCACAGAAACGTAGTAGTACGTGTAGATAGATACTACTAAAAGACTCACATAATATAAACACGTAAAGATATTTACAAAGTGGTCGAAACTTGATCGCATATCATTAAATGAAGATGATGTTGTTTTTTCCCTTCTCCATTATTACTGCAGCACTGGACGGTGGTTTGAGTCGGAGAAATGGCCAAAAGTCGAACATTGGATGCGCAACTAGTCATATCGCCTTTGTTTTGCTGTTGGTAGAAGATATTCATTGTGGGAGGCCTTCCAGTTATCTTCGTCAGGAGCGAGTCAATTAGTCGTAGGACAGCCAGACGAATCTAGGGAATAAATATCATTTTAATAGATATCTTGCTTTTAGTGTTAATTGGCTAACATTGTTTAGCACAATGTTTAACTACATGTACACTTTCTAGGAGTTAGGCGAGATTTAATAACACTAATTATGGTTGAAGTATCTGTATAATATTTTTTCATGAATTTTTAGCACGTGCGATTTACGTGCTATGTGGCTGGGTGAAGATACATTAAATATATAATGCAAAAAATCATGTTCATGACTGTAAAACATTTTAATAATACATCTTTTCTAACAGCGATCTCTCTTACCTCAGAAGATCGATATCCATACAGCCAAGGGTTAACCAAACTACTAATTACGATGGGTGTAGCTGTCAGAATTCTGGATTGGTGATCCATGAGGATTTTCGTTCCCGCAAAGAAGTCCACAATAGCACAAACTTGTATAGGAACCCAACATAGGAGTATTGAGCCCAAGATTAAAGCCAGGGTTACCCCATAGCGATGGTGATGGACACTTGTATCCGTAATTTCACATATACCCCCATTGTTCAGGGAAATCTCAACACTGTATATAGCTCTGGCATGGGACCTGGCCACTACATAAATGTAACCGTAGCTGAGAATGGCCGAAATGAGACACGGTCCATACAAAAACACACTGAGCCAAGCAATGACCACTTCCACTCCAGTTTCTTTGACAAAGACAAAAGGAATTAGTCCAATTGCTGCAGCGTAGATCCAACAAGCAAAAACGAATCTTTGAACGTATGACGCAGTCACGAAGTGATTGTACCGCAGCGGCTGAGCCACGGAGGTAAAACGATCAAGAGCAATTGCTGCAACAGAAAGTAATGATGCTGCACAAAAGGTCAACAAAATGGCAAAGGGCCCAATACATCCAATCACATCACACGAACTGTCTTCTTTGTCGTCGGACAATGACCATTCTACACCCACGCCAACCGGAAGAAATATCCCGAAACCCAAGTCCGCCGTCGCTAATGAAACAATCAGAGAATTCGACGGTGTTCTCAAGCGTTTAAAACGAAACCATGCACTCAGGATGAGAAGATTCCCGACAACAATAATCGGAGAGGCCAAAATCAGAATCACCGATAGCATTGAAGTAAGTACCATGACTGCTTTCTCCTAATGAGTTTATTCGCTCATGAAGTGAATCCGAATACTCGAAGAATACCCGTAGGTTGTTCTACGCACAAGTTTGACCAACTTCTTCCGTCTTGCTTTCGCACTCAGAGGATTATAGTATTACAGTATTAGTTCCGAATTCCGATTTGCTTGGAGGAGGACGACACGAGATAAAACGCACATGGAGCCTGGAATGATTGTAAGAAAAACACAACTTTAGTTTTTATATTCATAGATCATTTCTTACAATTAGTTTTAATCGAGATTTAGCAATAATATAGTATTATTGTAATGCATGGTATTGGTATTTTATTAAGAACTGCCACATTATATTTATACAAATTCCTTCATTACAATAATTATAGTCTTTCAGTCTTTTCCCTTACTAGTCAATTTCTATGTAAATATTTTCGAGCAAAAAAGAATTTAAGCAAATTACAATGCATAAAATGGTCAAGGACAGCAATTGAAAGTAAAAGTGGGTTAGGGATGTCTTTCTGGAGTGTATATTGTCTAAAAGATGTCGAAATAAATGTGTTGCATGATGCAACCAGTGTAAACAAGAGTCAAGACAGAATATTAATAATAGGGCCGGGATTTCATTGTCGGGAAGTTTAAAGTTATAGCGTTTCTTTGTTGCTTGAAAGTGTATTGTCAAATTGTCATTATAAATGTGTGCTATTACTTATTCTTTGCTGATTTATACTGTAGGTAGTTCTAGACGGAAGATGGGGAAGGTCACAAGGATGAAGTTTTGATGCAGTAGCTTATCTTTTTTACTTTCAGGGAAATTTTGTTGGTTGAGACTAGAGATGGTATTCGATTATTATTATTATTATTATTATTGCCTACCTCAAGGAACTCTGAAAACATACCGCAAGCCTGTAGGTAATGCAGACAACGACTTATGTTCAAAGTAAAACCACAAGTTTACTTTCCGGACGGTTTGCAGGGAAAAAGTTTGAGGTGGGTATTCTAGGGTTACTTACTGCAATTGCTTTGCTAGGTGTTTCACGTTTCTAGTAGTATAGTGATGGTAGAGTGCGCCTTAAAGCGTGTTTCTTTAGTGTGTGTGTGTTTTGGGCTTCTAATCTAATGCTGCTGGTAGTAAAGCGAGGGATGCTCCAAGCCTACCTACGCCTACTCGATATTCTGACAGTGTGAATAATACCTGTTATAATGATATAGGAGAAGAGTTTTTAGTCGGAAGAGAGAAATGGTTTACTAAAAGGAAGATCGAGCGATCTATTCTACCCAGTTAGTCACACTAAACTTTTCCCCCATATGAGAAGCTTTAAATGGGCACTGGGAAAAGCAATACAGAAGCTCTGAGACAAAAGTTATAAGAAAAGTTGCCTCGAGGGTTTGCATTGCATGCAAATTACTCTAAAAATTTCTTCATGCTATGTAGAGACGCCTTAAGTAGTTCGTATAGATGCAAAGACAAGTTAAAGAATCTGCAAACTTTTCAAATTTTGATAGGTCTTTCCCTTTCCCCCATAACCATTCATTTGTTTTTTATTCAATCAATTTCTTTCAAGGTTGTTCACGCGTGCGGAAGAAGAATTTCCTGGAAATTAACAACTATTTACAGACATAGCTGTAGAGTGTGAGCTGTGACACACATAATTCATATTATTTAAAATCAGTAAAGACAACTCGAAATTCTGTTATGTGCATAGTAAACTATTTGTTATTTTAACATAGAATATAAGTCTAGTATAAGTATAGTAATTGTTGAACATTTTCCTACAGTTTGTACATGTTAATAATAATAATCATTAATGTGTTGACCTTGTACACTGTTAGGCTTCTGGGAAGCATAGGCATTGGAAAATGTGGAGTCAATTTAAGAATGAATAAGCTGGAAATATTTCTGTATGAAGTACTATGAAAAGAATTCGAGTGCGTTATTTCATTTCAACAAAGTTCTTTTGGGTTTTGTAGTTCCATTCCATAGCTAAAAGCAATTTGCGTTCATTGACTACTTTCACCCATGTTAAATTAATTCTCATTCATTTGAACTCTTTTGGAATCACTTCCACGTTCAGATACATCAAAAGAATCTTTATTCCAGCGCTTTTTGTCTTTTCACTACGAGAATTGCGAAATCAAAGTTCAGACAGAGGGTTGGACAGAATAATTATATTAGTTATGCAACTCTCTGTCTCTCTTTCTTTAATACAATGGACAAAGTATCATTAAAATAGCTCTCGCTTCAACACTTTATTCCTTTTTTAGCGCTTCGGGGTTATTATTACACTAGAAATGAAATTTTTAAAACCGAATAAATTTCTTTATGCTACACTGTGTTAATAGTACGTTTGAAGTTAATTAATTAATTATACTCACTGAAAATGGAAAATTTCATCAAAGATATTTTGAAAGTTTTTAATTGGTGGTACACACAGAAGCTTATGGATGAAATAGAGCATGTACTGTACGTACATACTTCATTACATTTGTTAGAGTTATTCCATACTATGCATGTACATGTAGCTTTCAACACTTCGTCAAGGTTGTCTCAGGTTCCTATATGACGAACGTGCCCTAAAATTCAACAATAATTTAATTTTGTTGATTTCAGATTCAATAAGCAAAATGGAAATGTACATATCGTCAAGGGCTGATTGTATATGTAATTTGGGTTTACTATATGTTTCCTTTTATTCATCCTTGTCGGATGTAGGTTCCAGTTCTATTACTATTCCCTTATATTGGCAAATTCTCAATTTGGCATAGCTGTTAAAGTGGTAGGTAAATATTTGTCAAGAATTCGACCGTATGTGCACATGCACACGCCACTGTTGCTACAGGACTGTTTTCCAGTGTGAAAGTGTGTCTGGACAAAATGTAGGTCATTGCCAATTAATAAGAAGTGCTATTTGTATTTAAGTTAAGCAACTAATAAATATTTATTGCAATGGTTCATATAGTAGATGAAAAACTCATTTTCATTTATCAACTTTGTTATTATCACCATGCATCGTGTGTGGTGCATTTCAAAACAAGGTAGGACACACATGAATAATTCCATACATTTCACTACTTATTATTTCCAAAGATTATTACTTTTGCGAACATAATGCCAACAAGAACTTTGATCTGCTCAAATCTATAACTGTACAATCTTAATAATTATATAACAAAAATTATTTTTTTTTAATCGCTACTAAATATCGTTAAATGAGCACTTTGAAAACTAATTGAATATGAATGATCAAAGTCTAATTTAGTAGCAGAAATGATCGAATTTTACGAAAATGATTATTCGTTAGTATTTATTTAAGTTTCATAAAAGCATAGCATAAAATTGTGGTGTAAAGAAAGAGAAGTGTTAGAATGCTAATTGAATAAATCTTTCCCAAATAGTTTTGAAATAGCTTAGTTTGAAAAGAATTTCGTGAACTATGTTGTAAAAGATGTTACTGTTTTCTATGTATACCACCTCTTTACTAGGTAGTTGTGTACCTCTTTTTCGTAATGAAAATCAGTAATAGCCACCACAATATCTAGCATTGTATTGCAGTTGCAGCCCAACTACGCGTACCTATTTAAGTGAAAGCTGATCTGATGATAGCAATTTGTACGACACGACACAACGTGAAGGACAGGATGAAACGCTGGGTGCTTTATTCTGTCAATAGTCAACCATCATGTTCACCCATTCGGATGATTGCTGCCATTTATATTTCATCCAAGTCTATGCTTTCTACACCACGGCAAACTCCTGGAAGTCAACGTACAACTAACTGCATAATATATGTATTCTTCAGTCACATTTCACTACGACACGTCAAGCACCAAAATAGAGAAAGGATTCCGCAGATATAATTTAAAAGATATTACATGGAAAGCTATGCACATAGTGAACTAACTCTCAAGTGCAGGAGATTGCTTCTAGTACGCTTCACCGATCATTTATCATGCATCCGCACAGTTTTATATTAGCAGATGTGGGCTTACTGGTAGAAACCTGACTTTCACCATTCTACAGATAATAGAAGCCATGACAAATGCTTGTCGGAAATTTTTGTGAATCTGTGTTAGTAGTAATTGTGCAGATAAATTGAAAGCATTATTCAGTCGCCCACTATTTATGCACAATGACTGAACACTTTGATACTCGCGAAATGGAAATGCTCCTCTGGGTAAAAGTAGTTTGAAGCTCCGGGTACTATTATTATTACATGGAGCAAGCTGCTTGTCATCCTGAAGTCTCTCCAAGAAACTTAACACATGCCCAAATGAACTATCTCTCACTCCATCATTACACAACAGTACACAAAGTACACATACACTTATATTCACTTAAGACTTAAATACTATAGACTAAATGATTATTTCACTTTCTTTGTAATGCCTCAGACGTGGGTCAGTTCCCAAAAGATTGAACTTTGTGAAGCACTGGCGTATTATTGAAGAAACTACGTCAAAGTAAGTGTCAGTTCAAAAAGATCGTGCCACTATAATACAAATACTATACCTACTACAAGTCTATACACTTCAAAATGTACTTTTAGTTAGTGGTTCATTCTGTTCTATGTATTTCTTCTCCTAGTACGTGACTATAAACAACTGTAATGCGTCTTCAGTCACGTAATAAAACTATTCTACTCATTACCAAAGCAAAGGTTGTGGATCAAGAAAAGCCCAGCATGGACTTGGCGACATGGTGGAGACAGAGACGGATACATGCAGCATCAAAGCTCTTAAGGTCTCTTTTTCTTGTCCAGAATATTGTAACTGCCTTTCTTGCCTTGACTAATGATTATAAAGCTTTATACCGTTTTTGTCAACTCAGCTTCCTACTCTCATACTCTTAACAACTTCTTCCACACAAGAAACTTAATCTTAAACATACAAGAGAAACAAGGAAACTGGGCTTAATGTATCTGCAATCGTATTTCACGCTCGTACATAGTTCTTAGTACCTACTGTATGTATATATACACTACACTCAACTCAACTTTGTACTTACTAACATAAAATACTGCGCCCTTCAACTCTACTCACTGCCAATGTTTAAATGTAGGTATTAGGTACTTAAGTTGCAAAGATTTATTACATTTATCCCACTTTTAAAACATCCTCTGTCCTTCGGCACTCCTTGGATATATATGTTTGACTAACACAAATGTGACTGGTTCGTAGATTTCTTTAGGTGAATGATAGAGGAGCAGATAAGTAAAGGGGATGTCGTGTCTTTTCTTTGTAAGAAGTAGCTTTATTCAAGCAGTCAGTGTACATCTTTGTCCTTCTCTCTGTGTCTCTCTGTCTCTCTACGAAAATACAAAGATAGGAAAACTTATCGCCAAAAGAGAAATGAGATAATATCCTGCATGCCCGCCGCCGCCTTTCGGATTGCTCTGCACAAAACTTTCCAGAAATAAAGAATTGTGTATAGGCATGAATGAGTCAGTACTTCTTTAGTAAGTGGAAGTCACACACAGAGAGACACGAAAAGACACGTATAACTTATAGTCATCATCATCATAGCAAAATGTGAGAAGTAGCAAAGTGCAGTTCAAATTATAAGAGTTATATATAGTGTGTATTATACCTAAGATATTTTAGTGCACTATGTGTGTATGTACTAGGTAGCTAGTATTGTTTGTGTCCTGTGTTTTCGGGTATGTACAGATGAGTCTAAAAATAACTGCTATATATATTTTGTCGTTTCCAAAGCATTGGTCCTTCTATACAATTATAGCATCCGTTCCTAAACACACAGAAGTCTGAATGGACAGGACAGTGAAATAGGATACAGGGAAATTCTCAGTCCGAAAAAGGAAATCTGTTTCGATTGGGGAGTCAGTTGGCAATGGTTGTGTTATTGGTATAACGAAAGGTATGTATACATAGGTATCTGTATCTTTCCAATCTTTCGTAAATGCCAGGAGGAAATGGTGTCTAAATTCGTGTGTGTCAAAAAACCAGCAACATGTTAGTTGGCTATGTCATGTTTTCTTTTCCTTCCTTAGTTAGTAGGCGTGTTGTAGTAGTGGTTTGGTGTTGGATGGTCGTGTGATTGTGTTTTAGAGGCGATTGGTATTCTTTGAGTATCCCTAGTGTGTATGCCAGAAATACGTGAGGATTGAGGTCATACTCAGACGGGTGTGTGTAAGTTGAAGAAAATGTTCATGTCATTCATACTTATGGACTTGTCTGTCTATATAGACTCAAATTCTCATACTTATAATGGACGCAGGTGGCAATGTATCTATTTATTTTTTGTATTGTCCTTATACCTGTACTGCCTCTTTTACTACACTCTCCGTAGACCTTTTATTTTGCGAGACTCAAGAGGATTGCTTTCCAGAAGAAGCTTTGCTAAAAAAAAACGCTATGCTACTACAGTACTAACACTCATCGTCACGTTACAATCAGCTTTTGGCACTTGCAAGTACTACTACAGCTATATTTTTGTCTTTCTCTCCGCTAATTCGGTTTTCTTGTTTTCTTTTTCTTTTATATGTTCCAGCGATACAAATAGCACGTAATAGAAAATTACAATTTGAGTAGTCTCGTACGCAGAAATACACTCTACGAATCGACTAGCATCAAAAACATGGTTTTCGAATACCACCATCTGGCATCCTATACTTTACCCTTATACAAATTGTAATATTATACCACTTTATTTTGTTTTACTGATAGTTCAACCAATAGGACAGAACAAGTGCAACCGTATGTGGTGGTTATACCCAAGTGTAATATTGTAGTAGTGGGTCTGAAGAAAAAAATGTGTTTCCCTTTGTTTTACTGATATAACAGTGTAGAATCTGTGTTGCTTTTACCTTTTACAGAAACTGTATCAGTTTACAGGATGTAACTACATATATAAGAAGACTGAACCATAGTGTCGCGTATTCTCTCAGCATTTTCTTTTTTCTTCTTGTATTGTAGTCTTGTAGTAGTGTTACATGTACAATGTTTACGTGAACATTCAAAGAAAGGCAAGAAAAGAAAAGCTGTAGTAACATGGCAAGGAAACTGCAAAGCCAGACCCAAGACGTGACTTTCTCTGTGCAAGGAATATCATCTTACTACACAACGTTCATGTCGATAAACCGCTTCATTGCATTAAAATAACTGTATGGTCACTGGATACTTCACAGAAATTTTTATACGACTGAACATACAATTTCGTCTAGAAATATTACAATAATGCATCTGACATTCGCATTCCCATTTTATACGCAGTCTATACAATAGGAAAACATAATAATGAAGCAGAGCACAGCACATTACAAATCGTATTGCTCATCTTTAGCCTTCTATCGTACTCCTCTGTATAGATTTACAAATAGAATTTTATTAGAAAACATGAAAAAGAAAATCTTTTTTGATACAATATTGATCGTTTGTGAACTTGTGATCATTTTACTACATCATACATACAAGATACAACATACATCAACTTTCCCTGGTGAGTCTCAGGAGAGTCCTGCGTGGCATGGCATGATAACAAATGTTACTGTGTTGTGCACACTATGAATCATATAGCAAGCATACAGGTAACTACAAATAACTGTAAGAATGTTTACGAATTTAATCATCTTCACCCTTAACTGAATCAACGTAGTAAATGCCTTGCTTTTCCTCAAGAAGTGTACCTATAAATAAACTAGGTAGCTGATATAGATTGTATTTTTCGAGCAAGTCTGCAAGATACAAAAAGCAACTTCAAGTTAATAACATTTCTATCAAATTAAATGTTTGTGCTTCTACATCTAAAGATACCTATAGCTATATTTTATGTGTTTTAGCTATATTGAGTAATAAGTACCTACTGGAAATAATTTTCTCTAACAAGTGTTTTCTCCGTCTCCACACTTTGGTTTAATGAATCCTTTTACAAGCATTGCAGCGTTGTATTGCGGTAAATTGTTAGAAACTGTCATCCATTTATGATTTAAGAGCGTGGGATTTTACAGCTGACTTTCGTGAAGACTCTCATACTCTCTTTATGTGAGAGAAGTCGAGTTCGTGATTTTGGAAGAAAATGTGGCTTTGTTCTGTTTTTGGTGATTTGTTCGTCTTTTCCTTTTAAGAGTTAAATACACACTACAATAAGTGCTTCGCATACAACATAGTTGAGTCAATTCAATGGTGAAACGGTGACTCTTCCTTTAATAATAATCCTGAGCTACATATACGAAACTGCTCAAATAACAGACGAACACAAGTCACAAATACAACACACCCTCGCACAAAGTAAATCGCTTTGTCTTTAAGGATCTTCTATGACAGAAACTCGACAGAACAAGACAACTCGTCTTTACTGTTGCGTTGCGGTCTTTTATTGTATTGAAGTAACGAAAACTGAAACTCTTGGTAGTACCAAGTACCTATAATGTATAATGTTCCATAATATAAAGAATACTACATACGATACAATATTATATTATAACAGCATGGTCCTCCAGAACAGAACTCATGCCATGCAGACTGTGTCTATTATCAGATAGTACAAAGTACAAACAGAACTATGTAACTAAAGATGAAATGCTGTGTGGTGTATGTATGTAGACTGAGGGCTGAAGCTGACTAGTGATGTTGAGTAGTTTTCCATTTGTAGAGGAATGTTATCTAATAGTAGTTTTGATTCCATTCTTGAAATTGCTACAGGACTCTCCCCATCTTTTACAAAAGTTGTCACCAGTAAGCATCGGGGAACATGAACTTTGTTTGACAAACAGCATGCCAGCAGGCAGATCAGATAGGAAAACATTCATATTCCTAAACTGAGTGGGTGTGGGTGTGACGTGACAAAGTCTAACACAAGATGAACAATCCAAGTATGTTATAAGTATAACGCTTGCTCATTTGTCGGTTTTTACTCAGACATTCATTATAATGTGAGATAAGTCGCATCCAATCATGACGAAGGGAGTGATCGCTCAATCAGAACGAAGTCAAGTAATATGGTGCCAATAATAAATTCTAGTGTGGTAATTTATTATTGATATGAGTAAGCTGTTCAGATAAATTGAAGTTACTGTATTTTTATTTTACGTATTTGTCTCTACGGTACACATGTATTCAAGTAACATGATTTTTCAGAGTTTGTTTTTCGTTAATTGTTTTGTAACGGTGTTAGAAGAACAATTAGCTCATTCTTCATGAAAATATTAAGTTGTAACCTTTCAAATAATCTTTCTACAGAAATTGCTTTAGCTGCTTTAAAAGAATTCATGCATTAGTATGTGGCAATGCGGCATGTGGCAGCCTTTATTTTGAGGACAGTTAATAATTAATTGAAATCGAAATTTTTTATAATCCATGCCTAACAGGTTGAAATTCGGAAAAAATTTAAAATTGATTGGTATAGTTTTGATATGAAGTAAGGTATGCAATTAACTGATTTGTTCAAATCATGAACATCCGACTGGAACAGGATAGAGTTAGAATACAAAAAGTTTGAATAATTACGATTATTCTTACATGTATTTGAACTTAATTGCTCCTTTAATATATTTATTATTAAAGTAAAATTGTAAAATACTGAATCTAGAATCTATACTCTATATCTATACAAAATAATGAGTTGCCTAAAAATGGTATGTTACAGTTTTGCTTGTGTAAATAAATAGTTTTTTTATTTTGGATTCTCCACGAAACAAAGAGCCGAGTACATGCATTCTTTAAACCTCTATGGAAAACAGAACAGCTATTGCTCTTTTGAGAAAGTAGCTAGTGAATAAATTTGAATAATTTTTGTATCAAATGGTCCACTCATAATCAGCAAACTGTCATGTACACTAATAAAATATTGATACACCTGTGTAAGTTGAAAGCGTTTTTCTTCAATAAATACACATATACAGTTGCACTTCTAGCAGAAGTGTGAAACAGTCGAAGTGGGAAAATGTTTTATTAATGGTTGTATACTTGCAGACACCAAACCCCGTATGTACAATGTGCAAACAAACAATTTGTGTTCAAAGAGAAATGTACTAAGAGAAAAGTAGAGAAAAAAAAATGCAAATGCACATTCTACAAAGAGTGAATATTTCTCTCTCTCTCTCTTGACATAATTCACTTTCCCAAGATTAAGATGCAGAGTAAAGAGAAATTGGAGCTCAACCTTGCATATTTGTTGGGGAGTGAGAGCCAAAACCATTCCACAGATTCCACACTCATTCATTCATCCTCGCCTCTACACATAACACGTACCTAATGAATGACACAGAATGTGCAAAGAGTAGCTTTGCCCTAATAAAAGACTGTAGCACAAGAGAGCCACTAATACCGTCTAGTATGTACATACAAACTGGAGTATTCACTGTGTGGCTTCAGTTTGTTGGTTTATTGTACAGTGATAAGGTGATAGGTAAATGTACATAAACCTAGACGTACATAACCCTCACAGCAGGACTGATTGATTACTTGTCCTAGCTTTATTACAGACTTCTGTTCTAGTTTACTCTATTCCTACACTTTCCTCCTGCACTACTCTGCACTGCAACTTACTCCACCACTTTCTTTTCAACGTGCAAACTACACACTCATACTATCCTTCACACATTGCATTGGAGAACATTCACGTATAACACTCATATTATTGTACAAATATTTGACTTCAGATCTCTGTTTATATACTACGTACAAACTTACACACTGTACCCCACATTGCAATAAACTTAAAATCCTCCTCATACCTAATATCTGTACATATTTGCTAAAATATAAATACAGTTAATATTGGATACTACAAGCATACTTTGTTATACATACATATTATCACTAAATATGTTACCTCGGGTTGCAGACCTGCATTATGCATCCTTAAATGCACCTAGATACGTATATATTAAATATTTTAAGCATTCGAACGTTTGAAAAGTGTATAGAGTTCGTGGTTAAATTGCTATAGGTACTTACAATTAGTTACATTATGCTTTTGTATCATAAAGTTACTTTAGGTGTGGTTTGGAGTGGTTCAAGTAATGTGATATGCACAAACGAAGATACTTATGATCAAATGGAAATAGGCTATTGCTAAACCAAAGGAATTTACAGTGTCCCCATTTAAACCATTTCAAAGCAAAACTATTACACAATAGCAGAGCTTATACATAGCGTGATTGTATTGTATGGAATTTGGTATGTTAGCATTAGCACTTTATTAATAGAGCTGTGTAAGAGTTAGTGTTGTAAAGCTATGCGAAGGAAGCTGAGAAAGGCGAGGAGGAGGAAGTGTGCATAGCAAAGCTATTTCCTATTTATCCGCATTATAGTGGTATTTACTAAGCTTCTCTCAACCATCAAAATATTTCAACAAAAAGTCTAATCTGAGAGCATTGCATTGCATTAACCATCAACTTCAGCTCGGCTGTCACTGTCAGACAGAGTGAGATGAGAATTCCACACAGGGAGACGGAGAGACGGGGAAATACAAAAGGGAGCAAAGCAAATGCAGGAACAAAGCCAGTACAATGCAATAATGTGACTAACAAAAATGCCATAATATTCCTGCCCTGTCAATAATGCCCTGTAATGTAATAGCAAGTCAGAGTCACTCAGATATTCAAAGCATAATAATAAAAGGCTGGAGTTGTAATGTAGGTAAGTGTTTGGGAGGTGAAATAAAAACGAGCTGCCGTCAGTCAATTCATAACGAGTTAGACGAAAGAACAAAGCAGACAAGATGATTGAAGATTGTAGATAGTGAAATATTTGCAAGGTCAATCTTGTCAAATCATTCACAGTGCAGTACACTACACCAATGCAGCACTTTTGCACTATAATAGTGCTATATTATTACTACTGAATGCTACTACAAGTTATAAGTGCAAGAGAATTTACAGAAAGCGCAACTATAAAGGCTCTGCTTTTTCATTCATTGATTCTTTGCTGAAAGTTGGTAAAAAACCAAAGTTCCACATAGAGCCATTTTTTACTTAGTAGGTGGTGGGGCAGAAGAATGTAGTTTTTTACAGCGAAGCTGATGCTGACACTGAATTTATTCGAGATAAAGAAGTATTAAACCTACTGCGAAAGTGAGAGAGTCCAGGCATGAAATTTCGATTAGATTTGATTTACCAGAGTTCTGTATACCTATTTTGGGAACAATCACCAAAGAAGAATTCACTATCTGTCAGCATTTGTATCTTACTCTATTATCGTTCTCTTTCTCTTTAATATTTATTCTTAAAGGAACCTCTGGAGAACTTTCTGGGAATAAATTTAAGATCTTTTCATGGAAGTGCCTTTTAATTTTCAATTCTACATAATATTGAAATAGTAGTGTATTTAGTTTACCTTGTTGAATTGATGCTTTCATGCAAGATGTACTGCTCTGCTGTTTACGTATATGACATTTAGTAGTTCCAGTGCAACTAAAAGCTTTTAGCTTCCTTTCAAATGAAATTATGTGAACAACTTTCACTTTTCCATGAAAGGGTGCACGAGTTCTCTCTCTCTCTCTCTGACTCTCTTTCCTTTTCAGCACTTTTCAATTCAAGCCAGTTATTTCAAGTTATTTCTGTCTTTTATGCATTACGATACGCTTTATACAGTCCTAAATTTGTAATGTGTAAACATACCTTCCTTCACATTCATTACATTCAGCTAAAAGGAGTTTCGTATTCATTTCCTTTCATTAATGAAGTTAGCATTTAGCCATTTTATTCATTCTCAAGCCTACAGACACACTTCAAGCTGTACAGTATTGTATTACACTTTATTATTGCTACTGGGTGTAAAAGCGTATTCAGTTAATGCATACCTCTATCTGTATTTCATTTCAACTAATTACACTCCAAGTGTAAATTATACTTTCATTTTCCAACGGGAAATTAGGCGAAGCCACAGGTTAATGCGGAGTGTCTTTGTCTTGTCTGTGTTCTTGCTAAGCTACTACGATATAACTTTGTGCCCTGGCTCCCAGCAAGTAACCTGAGAAGCATATTCAAATAATTCACTTAGCTTTGACAGTTAATGGAAGCACTGACAAGAATTAGCTGTATATTCACTCACATGGCATAACACACACAACACATAAAATGTAATTACTAAAACGTCCACACAACTGTTATTCTCCAAAATACGAGCACAATAACATTTTTAAGCGCATCCAAGAAATTAATTAGTCAAACTAATTTCATTTGACACAGATGAATTAATGCTTCCAGCTCACATACATACACACACAGTGTAAACTAGTGTAAAGGGATAAAGAATTTCTTGATAAGAAAACTAGCGACAATAATCTCTTTAAGATTGTCACACAAAAGCACAAAGCCCCAAGGCCGCTCTTATACATACTACTCCTAGATGCATATAAGATTCGAATCCCAACTTTATTGTACCTAGATACTTTATTATACAAGAGAAGCAACATCGTGGTTTGTGGTTTGCAAGCGTAAGTTATATTATACAGAAAACCCGGCCTTATTTAACGGGTGTTACAAAAGCGGTAATGTTAGACACTAGGCTATTACTCTTTTGCCGTATATGTAGAGTGTGTAGGAGTAATGGGGAAAGGAAGAAAGCAAAGTTCTTTTACGAGTTGTATGTCTATAAAATGATTTTACTAGTGACTTGTGGTTTAGCATTAAAGAAGGTGGCTAGGGATGTGCTATTATTGAGAATTTCATGCATTTATCTCTGAAAGCGTTTATCCGAACTATCCCAAAGAGCCAGAGGGAAGGGAAGGGAAAGTTTATTTTCATGAGAGTTTCATAAAATAGTATTAATATATCTTCACCTTCATCCACAGGTAGAATTGTTGTAGAGCCACGTAAACCCAAGGGGAAGCATTCTATTAGATTTCTCTCTCCTTGATAATGGCACAAGAAATATATACGAGCGTTACAGCAACAGTAGTATTCAACGTAAACTTAAACTGCACTTTTGTTCCTCCTATTTGTGGTAGAATGTATATAGCTTATGTAATATACATGTAATGTAGGTATGCTATAGAAGAATGACGGTAGTATTCTATGTACTTGTTTGTTGAGTGCACTCTATGCTATACGAATTTAGCAAATGTTCGTGTTGTTCCAAGAAAATTACTAGTTTTCATCTACCACACAAGGATTAAAATTACAGGCTACACAATTGTGTACATATGTATCCTGTTTTCCTTTCACTCTTTAGCACGACATCTCCATTAGCAGACTAGTCGATTAATTAGCTCCCGGGTGCGATTGTCATGTTTTGTTTTAGTCCACGTGCTCAACAGACAATAACGTTATTACAGCAACATAGTTATTTTTAAATTAGCTGCAATCGTGAAAGTACAAAATCAATTATCCCACATAACTCAACGACCTGCGGTGTTCATTAATGGATCCTGGTCACTGAACCATTAGTAATCAATATTTTTCATAAAGACATTCCTAAACCTTACTATTTCTTAATGAAAAAACTTTAATTTTCAGAGCTCTGTCTATCGATCTAAACATACTTAATTTAGTAATGCTATTTTTAATATTCAATACATCAACTGGGGTGTACTTCACGTTTAAAATGTGGCATTCATATTATTTGTGTTAAAAATTGGCTAAGGAAAATTTATTCATGAAATGTAACTTCAAATTCAAAAGTACCTAATAAAAATTGCTGCATTTCAGTTTGAAGTCTTAAGGTGGGAGTACAAGTACAATGGTGCATGTAATATAATATTGAAATGTTGAATGAAACGCAGAGAGATTTTATAAATCAATTTCTAAATGTGGTTTTCCAGTTTCATACCCTGTTTTTATTGGTAGTACCTACTGCCCCGGAACCGAAAGATATAACGGCAATTTTGAGAGTAACGGATATTTGTCTACTTTCACTTTAGCATAAAGCTATATCTCTACTACGGTGGTTGAAATCGTTTTATTATTCTGAAATATAATCCGTTGCCACTTAAATGTGTTATATGGCTCTAGTTTGAGGACTTTCTGTGCTCTATATCAATGTTTTAGTAGTGTAGTGTCAGTAAAAGTGTAAGTTTCTGGAGAAAAACATATGATTTTATACATGATTACATTAGATTAAAGAAGGAGATAGGGAGGAGTTGAAAGGGCAGTAGTCGGAACAGGAACTACGGTCGAAAGTATTTTGATGCTATGGATTGTATAGATGGATAATTCGTTTTGATATTGAATTGATCGACGGGACTTTTATTACTTGAGCTGTACTATTCTCTAGTATAGTAGTATAGTAGTTGTAGGAAGCAGCCGGTCAAGGCATTTCAACTTGAATCACGGACCCACGACGGACCAACAAACTCAAATAGTTGGAAATGTACGATGTGACCGATACGGACTCGGAGGAAGTGTAGCATATGGCTGGGTGAGAGTTCTTGTTCTTATATATAGAAAAGTATATTCTTAAAGTTTATTGCACGCCACTTTTCTCTTTAGCTTCCTTTGACTATTGAGTGAGATTGCAGTCACCAATATTGTTAGTGTCTGAACTGGGACATGAAAGAAGAGATCTTTTACTTTAAGTTTTTCTTGTGTGTTGGAAGTCGGGAGGAGATGGAGAATATATGGAGTCTAAGTGCACAGCACACGGTTATTATTGTAACCAAGTCAAGTAAACGACTGAGAATGAACTGTGAGCTTTCACCCGTCGAAAGCAAGTAGACGACTGGCTTCTGGAAACTTACTGGTTCGTAGTAGCACTACTGGAAGAGGATCGGATTCTTTTCCAGAAAGTCTCGGCGAGTCTCTCCGTTTTCCATTCCTTTGCCACCGCATCCACTAAACCAGAACTTCAGTTGTACAACGTAATGCCAAGCTAAAAGCCCGGCTACTACATACAAACCAGTAGTGTTACTACTAGTAGTCGTGCGAGAAATAAGTATGCTACTGATACTACATACAACGTTGACTTTGTATGTAGAATGTACTAGTAGCCCGGATTGTTGAATTCGGTGCCTTTGCCTTTACTCAGCCAGATTTGCTCTGCCATGCCTTTTCCTCGTCTCTCAGTTGACACTGACTAAATGAAAGCAAAGCAAAGAAAACCAACGTCAACGCAACCCAGTCTCAAGTTTGTATTCGTCACATTCGTCGTTTACTTTACATTACATTGATGTATAGAGTAGAATCTTCTTTAGTATAATGCATCCTAGTAATATTGTGTATTCTACTTAATAGGATGCACTATATAGATTTGGAATCTCCCTGGGATGAATTTAGTAATCCTGAGAAGACAGAATTTCTATAGTATCTGTCCATTTTTGATAGAAGGTGGGTGTGTTGCGTTGGTTGTGTGGCCTGGCGACTACTACAGATAGGACAGAGAATTATGGAGAAAACGGAGAGTTCAGTGTAGCGTGAGAGAGATGCTCTCTTCGTTTGTATATGTTTACTAATAATAATGGAAATGAACTGGGTCCCTTGTTTCATTTCATAACTATGCATTTGCCAAATCCATGTGGTTGTATGTCACGTCATCTTCGTCTTCTTCATGTTATTTTAGTGTTTAGATTTTCCATGAAGTCCCAAGCTAACGGAACGATGAACCAGGCTCACAGTTTACTTTGGATGCTGCGTCAATCCACTAATGTGTTGTGCCAATACACTAAAAAATTTCCTAGTGAACTTCGGAGTTTATATTTCCAGTTTGTGTTAAATGTTAATGTACACACTACTACACACTTGTGCTACTAACTTAAATACCGATAATACACGACTTGAATCCATTCGCCTGCCTCCATCTTGTATATACAGGAAAACGCAATAATATTATGTTTATATTTGTAATATCAGATAAAAATATTTCTCTATGTATAAGTATGTAGATGTTGGTACCTAGTTGTTGTTTGTTAGTGTTGAAGAATTCGAAAATCCATTCCTAGTAGCTTCACCAGTACAAGACTCATTTATTTCCTGACTTGTTGGAGTTCGATACACTAAGCTAAGCCTTTTTATAAGAGTAAAAGGCTTGGGAAGAAGCATAAGACTTGAGTATATATGTTAACTTTCTGCATTCAAGATGGAATACCGAATTTTCCATTCCATTGCATACAACATCCCATCTTGTCAGATGAATTGCTTGACTTTCCCAACTATAAATGCAATATTACGATTTCTATTACCACGCAGACTTACTTAATTTCACAAATCCGTTGCACGTTTTCTCCTGCCTACTTGCTGCTTATATATTATATACCTACTAACTGACTTACTTACCTTTATACACCGGGATTTTACTTTGCTGCAACAAATGTATGTTAGTAAATTGGATGGGTAATAAATAGGTTAGGTGAATATTTAACAGTCCAATGATTCCATTGGAAATCTCAAATAGTCGATTCTTTCTTTCTTGTGGCAGGTATATTAATATCCTCTCCTTTAGATTACATTTTTCGCTTGAATGAACTTCAATAACTCCCACAATGATATTACATCTTATTCTTACATGCATAAGGCCATGTGCAGATAATCTAATGTTATTAGATTGTATGTGGAATTACATTTCCTTTGTCTGTCAAGGACATTCAACTTTATAATCAATGCCCTTGCTTGTCATAACCGAATAATGCTATATGCAAAGTTGAAATCATCAATACAGACTTGCGTGTGATGTACCACAACCCTAGACTGTTACTCAAACATTGAATTGTCGGAAAATCCGGGAGCGAATGTATTCTTCGGATCCAATAATGTAATGACATGTTGAATTATATAGGTACTTAGGTGTTTATAGTGAAATATTATATTATACCTGTAAGGTACTGTAAGTTTCTAATCATTTTACCACTGTAGTATAACAACGAAAGTGAAACAATGTATAATCATGCAATCTAAATGCGTAAAACCTTACTGAATTTGAAGTACTGCCCGTTGTGCAAGCAGTCATCACATCGTTCCACAATTTCAAAGAAATATCTACATAGAACAATCTACTAGTCACTAGTTGGCATTATTAATATTACTTATACATAATTATGTAGACGCATCTGAGTGGTTTCTGCTAATTAATAACAACTAACAACTGCTGCGGTTATTAATATCACTCTTTAAGTACAAAGTGTATAACAGTATGCATTGCTATTCATTCCTAAATGTGTTTATGCATAAGCATAAACTTACAAGGAAACTAGGACAGTAGAACTACAATGGTCACCTGCTGACAACAGAAATATACAGGTACCTACGCTATCTGCAAGTGAAAGTTGGATTGTTATCAAGATTCCAAAAATATCCTTTGTATTCTCAAGTAATTATTTTCTTTTCTCCACAATTCATGTAGCAAGTATAATGTAAAAAGTATCACAAAAGGAATGTAATAATGTTATAACTAGGTAGGATAGGGAATACGAGTCAGTAAAAACTCATTTTGGCTTCGTTCTTATTGTTAAGTAGGTATTATAATAGAGACAATGCAATGTTGAAGTACGGACATGTGTGTATGGAGTGCTACCCGTCTCAAGTCTAGACTAATAAAAATCGCCCATGCATTTCCTTCATGGTCCACCTGTTTCAAATCTTATGTCTCTATAAATTCAATTAAGAAGAAAGTTGCACAGATTATCCGAGTGTAAATAATGCTCTTGAATTTAGTATAAAGAGATTCTTCCTAAGAGTACGATATGAAAAAGTGTTTTCTTTGGAACACTTGTTCATTTTAGCGTGAAAGACTTGTACGATTTTCTACAGGTCTGTATTATGTATAGGGGACATAGTTTTATTGAATGCACTTTGGCTTATTGAAATTGTTAGTTTTTCTATTGACAATAGTGTTGTGCCTATTTAAAAGTAGGAAAATATGCAAGTATTGTATTAAATGGTTCTTAACCCATTTATTTGCGTTGATAACACGTGAAGAGACTTCCCACCAGGAAATATTGTAATGCATATCGATTGCTTCTAATGCTCTCACGACCAGACCTTTTCAATTTCTTTTGGTATCCTCCATCTCCGGCATTGTATGCGAGAGAAGCATATAAAAATAAATACAGTATTATTGTGGTTCTTTATGGACTTGGCCTTTGTCTTATTGACTTGAAAGTGCTATTGTGTTCAGCTTAGTTTTGTTGTTAGTGGGAGTGACAGCCATAAGCTGCTAAAGAAAGAGCAAAAAGAGTGCTTTTCTTTCGACTCTTATGTGCCCATTATTGTTTTCTCAGATATTCCGGGGTTTCTATTGCCAATTCGTGCCAGTTTACCAAAGTGTTGTTTCCCAACTGACGTTGACAACATAATATTTGCACACAGCAGTAGATCCATAACCTCTTACTCACTCCACTCCCACAAATAAACCTTTCCAATTTTTCTGTGCCAAATCATGCCAACATATTTCTATAAGTATAAATCTCTTCCAATCAAATACATAGTGTGCTAAAATGAAAACAGAAATGCAGAACAAAGAATATGTTAGGTGCATTTCTTTGGGAGTTTTGTTTCAATAACGTAGCATTTGAAAGAGCAAAACAATAGGATTCATGTGACTTGTGACTGCAAACGAACACCCTTGAAATCTTTTAGACCCTTACTTTCACTCTTACAACTTACAAGTAGGTTATTGTGTACCATTAGTAATTGTAAACTTTCAAAGAAGAAGCTTTAAGGAAATGAACTACGTTGTATATATTGATATGCTTGCTATGCTACATGCAATAATAATAGTCTCAATTGTTCAAAACTAAAATGTCACATTTGTTTGTCGTGGTTCGTTTACCATACGTAAGTTATCCCGGAATATTGCATCACATTGTTAGAGAACTGTAATTAATAACTGTTAAAAGTAGATCAAACGCTAGTTTCTTTGATGGCACATGCAGTATTTATGTACACAGAACAATTTATGCTTTACGTATCATATAATATTTTGAACTGCCTATATATAGAATATTGTTTGAACTTTGAACATGATTTGTCATATTTCCTGTATACATACACATGCATATTATGCATGGCCGTATCTAGATATTCGGAAGGGGCAAAATCCCCATATGAAGTACCAATGTGTTTATTATCCAGCGTATGGCAAAAAAATTAACAATTTTGGACTCAATTCTATCTAAAATACATCAAATTTGTGCGTAACGTGAAGATTTTGGCGAATTTTTGCTGTTTTATCATTTATTATAAAATATTATTTTGGGGGGCAAATGCCCTCTTTACCCCATCAATACAGCCTTGATATTATGCATGTTTATGCAATAGGCTATGAAATGTAAAGTCGTGCTACTATAAATATTGATATTCATGATAGTGCTAGAAGTTACATAGCTGCAGGCTGCGTTAATGTCGCTGAGTTTCCGATTGAGATCTTTAGATACTGTCAAACAGGGGGAGACTGAATGAAAGTGAAACCATAGGCAAACTATACACACACTTACTTAGTTCAACTTCATGAGTTATAGTACTATCCTTATATTCATACGTAACTCATTATTACCCAACCACAGATTTAAGTTCTTTGTTTCATGTAGATGACTTTCCATCTCAATCTTGCATAGAAGCATTTTGATAGTGGGATAGAATGCTTTTACAGATAGTTGTGACATTTATTAATCAAGTTCAGTTCAGTGCTAATTGGTTGACGTCAAGTTTTCGGCTTTTCTCTTTCTATCTCTCTGGCTGTAACGGGAGTTCCTCTGCACTCTGTGAGAGTAATGCCGGAAGAACATTTAGTCGCACACACAAATAGTTACTACTTACATTAGTCTCAACTGATAATGAATATATTTTATAATTGTGAGCACGTACGCTTACATAATAATGGCTTGCATTAAAAACCACATGAAGTGTAAGGGAATGCAGGGATGAAGTGTAAGGGACTATACAGTAAAAGGCTAAAGTTGCATAAGTTACAATAACTCATAACTATTACACATTTTATCGTAGTAATTTATTGAGCAATTAGCATAAATATTAATTGCTCTTCGGGAACTAATGCAGTAATGGTGTAATTTAAGTAAGTTGAAAAATTTAAAAGCATCTTTCTATGTAGGTACTTTGCACATGACATCATAATTTGATACTACAACCTACTTTTACTTTTACAACCTACTTTATGATGTTTAAAAGTAAACTCCATCCAAATGCAGATAATGTAGTTCAACTTACATTAAGCAGTTTGTCCTGAAAACGGGAGATTTATGGCAATGTAATTTTAGAATCATCGTCCTGGAACTATACGAATCCAATTCTGCCATATTCATAAAATATTCGCTCCGTACCAGTCGTACTTAGGCAACTTAGGTAATTTGCCTGGGACTGATATACTTTTGCTCATTTTGGGAACAACCCTAATTGCCAATACAAATATTATTTTTAAATTGAAGACTTATACCCTTGTGCATTAACTATATATACCTTGTAGGTTTGAGTTGTACGTATCATTAAGATTCAATCGAAATGTAATGATACAGAATGCTTGTAAAATTCTTCCATAATGTGAGTATAAATGCACCTGCCAATTTCCCATGAATAGAATTTGTTCTACTTTGCGTTACTGTCACTCTGATGAATACGTCGCGTCGGGATGATACATAGAATACAATATCTTTATTGTTAGTCTTCACAAAAAATGTACCTGAGGTAGGTATTCTGAAATTGTGTTTAAGTATACCGTTTAGTTGACATAGTGGTTCATTCCTTATCGGCAGTATTTCTTCAATGGTTTCATTCGCATCAGTTATCATTTCATATTCAACTCACTCGGTCGGGCAAATCTTATCATACATAAGCAGAGAGAAAAATCCTGCCACAAGCACACACGTACACTTCCAACACGTTTGATCCAATTTTGCATTATAAAATTCGAGCAAGTTTTTCCATTAGTCATTCCTCCTTCACAAGATAGTCACCAAACTAAAGGATATTTAGACAACATTATTTTTATACAGAGATATCACAAGAACCTTAAGTAGATAGTCATGTAAGCCTCCTCCACACACGGCAGTAAGTAAAGTAGGTATATAATGTCATTTTGTGTCATGTGCTCGGCTGAGTATTACACATTGAAGGGAATGGGGTACGGCTGGATGACACAGCGAATGAGTTTTGCTTATGTATCGTATAGTATATGTAAATTGAAAGACGAAAGTATTGAATAAAGCTGTCAAACGAGGACAGAATGCCTGTGCGTCTATTTATAGCTCGGATTTATGATGTGATTTCACTTGATATGCATATGCTCGTACCACAAACCTATTAAGGATATTAGATATTCTGACCTCACAACATATCAGGTCTTGCGAAAGTAAATGTACATGACCGAAGGGTTAGAATTGGGAATACCCGGAAAATCGCAATCCTAAACATCAATATTGGGCTGTGCAACATATTTTATGCATATAATATCAGCCCATGTATTTAATGCAATATTTGAAGAGCTAGAGCTACCTATTATAAAATAATAATAAATATTACTTTTTGACATTAATAAAGAACTAGATTCGTAACATTTTTGTCGTGGCTTTCAATTGCATTTACGATGTTAACATTAACTGTTCAAGTTAAAATGTACGTTCAATTTCAACATTATGATTAAGATTTTTAGAGTAGTTAATGTACGTACCAAGGTTAAATGCAATGAAATGAAGGTAATTTCGATAATCTGGAGAAAAGTAAGTAAACAACTCGTCAAATCAATCCTATCCTCACTGGGACTCAACTGCTCCAGATTTTGCATTGGTTTAGATATGTAGAGTCATCATCGAGTAGCGTTCTTTAAGCTAAAGGAGTCAGTTAAAAAGTCAAGGGTCACAAAACGAAAGTGACTTTCAGTGACATACTGTGTGGTCCTGTCTTGTAGCATTTGAGCTGGGTCTAAATACACACACACCACCGTCAAATGGGTCTTGTCGTAATACCACTACTGGGACGATTCATGATTTGAACTTATTGCATTTCTATTCCATGCATCCAGTTGAAAAGCTTAAACCTCAATCAAGACTGAGCACTCTTTTTGAGCACCCCCTCAGTCTCATAAGAGAAGTAGCCCGCCAACCGCAACTAAGTAACCCGAACCGCAAGCTAGGTAACCACCCACAATTGGCGGACGTGACCCGCCACCCGACAACGAAGTGGCCCGCTACCAGCCAACGAAGTAGTTGGTGTGCGAAGTAACCCGCCACCCGATTATTTTATCCTCAAGGACGAAGTAACCCGACACTCGATGACCATATACCCCTCAACCCGCGACCCGCCAATGAACTATAATTATCTTACCCGCCACACGACAACCATGTAGCCCTCAACCCGCCACCCGACAACCATGTACCCGGTTGTCGGGTAGCGGGCAAGGTAATTATGGTTCATTGGCAGGTTGAAGGGTACATGGTCGTCGGGTTACTTTGTCCTTTAGGATAAAATAATCGGGTGGCGGGTTTCTTCGCTCACCAATTACTTCGTTTATGAGATTGACGGGTGGCGGACTACTTCGTTGGCGGGAAGCGGGCCACTTCGTTGTCGGGTGGCGGGTCACGTCCGCCAATTGTGGGTGGTTACCAGCTTGCGGTTCGGGTTACTTAGTTGCGGGTGGCGGGCTACTTCTCTTATGAGATTGAGGGGGTGCTCAAAAAGAGTGCTCAGTCTTGATTGAGGTAAAGCTTAAAGGGTAAAAAAAGAGAAATGCAAGGTAGTGGATGGCGGATGGTAGTCTGGATACTACAAATTCTTATAAGTACCTTGTAGTACCTGTATCTATCTCTCTTCCTACTGTAACGTGAATCCTATTCAAGATTATTCTGTGTGTGTTCAAGTGAGCAGCTATCTACTTGAGCACTATAGTCGGTTTTGCGCAAAGGCATTTAATGCATCTATACAGTCAGAGATATAGTCGAAAGAATTAGGAAGACTGCCAGATGCTTTTCTCATGTCCATTTGTCAACTGAACCAAGGCATCTCCTCTTGATGATATCAATCAGACAGATTGATAACAAGCGTGAGAATTAAGCGACATGCTCTGAACGCCTCAGTGGCGAATTGGCGATTCTTTGCTAACATAATTTCCTGTTTATCTAGTCAAGCCTAAGAGATTTCCTCTGGTTCGTTTCCACTTTTGTCGTCATTTCTTGGATTTGACAATGGTGTTATTACATTGCTCTAAGTATTACCTACTTAAACCTACTCTTATTTTGTGCAAAGTGAAAATCGGACAGTTGCTCTGCACGTAGTTCTTAGTCCTGGCACAACAGTCATGTACCTTCTTCTAATGTGCTATATTGTGTGTCTTTACGTGATGCAATGCAATGGAGCAATTCCCTGTCATAGTGGAGTTGAGATATCTGACTGAAGACGCCAACGCAACGTGTTCTTCGTTTTGACATTTGTTACACGTTCCTTTCATAGGTCCTTCTTCCTATCCTATATATAGCAAGGCGCAATATGACATGACTGAATAAAATCTCTAAGTACCTTCCTTCACGAGTAGGTATACTATATTCATGCCTTCTTGTTGGTAAGAAAATAAACAGTAGATTACACAAGTAAAACTAGGTACGCGCTACACTGTACTGTACATGAAATACAATATGACGTCAGTCGTATGCTTTTAGGATTAGGTATAGGTACCTAGTTCTTTAAGTGTACTGTACTCGCACCGCGCACTCAACTATTTATAATGTGCATGTGGATTATATATATAGTAAGTATATGTATACATAGGTAGTATGTATGTATGTGTGTAGCTATACATTACTGGTAATGTGCATTAGATGAAAGAGTTTTTGCACTAAATGTACGAAAAAAGGTTATTTGGGAATTAGCTTCAGGTACCAGTACCTATTAGTTGTAGCTTGGTGTGTAGTGTACTGCATGCACTACACAGTGCACGATGACAGTGAAGAAGTCGTCGTTCTACTAATGCTCATTGTCAATTACGTGAGAAATTACTATATGGGATAATTCAGGACTCTCGACTCTGAAAATAATTCTATAGCAAGGGCAACATTTTTTGTGCATTATGATAACGTTTTGTTGTATGTGTGTGGATTCGGGACACCACTATATATACATGTGCATGTATGTACATACACGAACTACATACTCCTACGTATTATATGAATCACATGGGCATTATTATTTGTATTATTATGGCAGAGCATTACTACTATTACTTTTACAGTAATGCACATGAACAATATCAAGTACAGGAAACGAAGGAGCGTATGTAGGCGAGGCAATTTGTACAGAATATACCTACCTAAGTAAGTATTGTGTGTACAATGCGAAGGTGGAATTCAAGATTGAGGTTATGTTAGGAATTTTGGTATAATCTGGGAGCGACATATTGTGAAGAAGGCAAATATGCCGATACAATGCACATCACTGCTAAGCAGAATTAATAGAAACCTCCCTGTCTTTTATATTCACGAATGATTTTTTTGCAACAGAAAGAGAAGGAATCAAATAATGTAACATTGTCGTATTGTAGTGTAGCCAGGTTTTTTCTTGGGTATGTATGTGCTGTGTATGTGTGTGTGCTTCTTAACGTGCAAGACATGGCATGTCTTATAATAGGTATGTGTATTGCTTTCTCTGTCTTTTGTCCTTGGTTGGTTGCATGCATGCATAGAATCCCTTTCTTCGGCTTTGAAGCTTTTGACTTGAACTTTTTTGTTAATACCAAGTCAGGGATCAACATCTACATCCAACAGAGCTCACAGAATTGCAGTTGGACTCTGAAAACACACAATGTTTATAGAACAGTATTTATGTATGTGTAATAGTACGAGTTACGTACAGACACGTCCACGTAGTATTAGTATTTACGGAGAAAGTTAGTTGAATGACTATTGCTAATATATTGTATACTACTGTATGAATTTACTTATGTATATTCATTATAATGTCAATGCACACATACCTCTGAATACATTTTGTACATATTTACATACCCATTATATACAGGGTATGAACTTAATGTAGCTAATGTTTTCAAACCGTTAAATCCGTTAGAGAGCTTATGTCATTCTGAGTAGTGACTGTATTTGCCTGACCCTGTAAAAGTAATTAGTTTGTAAAATCGACTAGAGCTACACAAAAGAATGCTGTTGAAAGAAAATTGTTTAATTTCTCGTTGAGTGATGGAATCCAGCGAGACGAGAAAATCGGCATTGAGAAATAAGGTAGCTTTTCAGAATATTATGCAGGCTGGATAATGTATATAATGGATAAATGCTACTAATGTTTATCCCTAGCTAAATTTCTCCTCCTCGTCATACTTTAGAGTTTCAGATTTCTCATGTAGCAGCAATAGCAACAAAACGGCAAGGCAAAATGATATTAGTGCCCCTCGTATACTCTTTCTCCTATTAATCTTGTCCCAGTAGTAAGTTAATGCTCATAACTCTAATTTAGTTAGGCTAATTCACTTGAACCTACTAACTAGTAAAACTACAAGCTACTACATGTATGTGAGTAGAATTGATGTTTACAAAGCATAGCATTTTATAATTACTATTATCCCAAAGGGAAAAGTTTCACTCTAAGGACTAAGTACTGTATAATATATGAAGTAAACTGCGTATATACTAATAATGAGTCAAATTGAAAATTATAATAGCAAACTAGCGAGATAATGAAATAAAGAAGGGTATCTCGCCAACCAAACCCATTATCGTTTATGTTGCAAGAGATCAATATATTTATGTTTTATGGGCTCAGTCTCAGGCTCTATTATACGAACAATAAGGAAAGTACACTTTCTGTATGTAATGCAATGTAATGTGTATATCGCACAACTTTCTCTAATGGCTCAAAGTATTAGTATTGTTCAAAATCTCTTGTTGTACAGAGCAGCAGAGCAAATTAATAAACAGTAGCAGGTTTCTACTAGCCAGGATAAGTTTTTAGTAGTAAACCCACATCCGAAAATAGATTTCAACCTTGAAGCTTTGCTGCATCTGTATCTACAACAAACAGAACAACGGAAGAGAGAGAGAGAGAATTTAGTTTAGTGCGGGGTGATATTAGATCAAATAAATCTTCGTTTTGCCAGCATGGATCCTCTCTGTCTTATCCTTTCAAAGCGAGCAATAATATTATCTCAATTTATACAAAGGACACCAAGGACTTGTGACAACAGCATTCATATATTATTATTATTCTCAAGTATGTATGTATGTATATAATAAGAGTAATTTCAAATGATAAAAAATAAACTACTAGCATGTCTTTTCCTATTAGTTCTTCATCATTCTTGTTTTATTCAAGAGAACACGGCTGGCTAATAAATTAGGATTTGCCAACTGAAGACATAATATGATATGAAAGAAATCCAGACTCAGATTCAACCGAAAAACAGGTTCCTCCTCATAAATATAATAATAATGAGGAGGAGGTTGAGGGGGGAAAGTTGTCATATTTTATTGTTGTTGTTTTCCTTTTGATTACGTTAATTTTGGCTCAGTTGTTGTTGTGAGGCCTCTATTACAGAAAATAAGTTGCATCGTATCAATTTAGCTACACTTGTTTGTAAGGTACTTGTCAAATTACATACAGATTAACAGCGCTGAAGGAAAGGCATTGAGAAATTCTTATGTATTTATAAGAATGTGTATATAATTATGGTATAAGCATAGCAAGGATGCACATGGAACCGTGCAATGCTGTCATCATTATTATATTATAGAGGTATGCAATAATTTTGACTTGCAAATGATATTTAAATGACAAAAAAAATCACAAGCAATCCATACCTTTGTGTTCAAAAATGAAAACCATACTTTCGACTTTCACTAGATTGCTAATTGGGTGTCTTCCTCGAAATATTTGGTACTTTACATTCAATTTTTCAAAACATTTTTAGGTAGTAGTATGTGTAACGAAGTCGTGATTCTTGTGATTAGTAATTAATACTTGGTTGCTAAAAAATATGAATACCAAGCATCTGTGCAGAATTTGTGCATACTTACCTAGCAGTGAAAGCAAGTCATTGGCCGGTTGTAAAAACAAATATAATATCGATATCCTTCTTGCATTTTCGTACTCATTAAAATGGAGGTTGGCTCTACATACAACAATAATATTGGCGTGTTAGTTGTTGATACATTTAGAATGGTTCATTCCATTTAGAATTGGCTTTGCTTTCTTCAAACCTAAATTTAATTACTTTTCATGTGAATTATAATAAAAAGCCTATGTAAAAAACAAGCTTAGTATTAATTAATTGTGATGATGTTATATTTTGTAATATTATAGCATCTTTCTTATCTCAAAATACATATTGAATAATATACAGATGCAAGCAATATCGAGTATGTAGTAAAGTCGATGTAGAATAGGTCTGTATAATAAAAAATTGCATTCATGAATTATTAATTTATTACAGGTAACAAAATTTGCTCTGTAATAATTAATGAAACATTGAATGAATCATACTGTAATGCCGATTTCAAAGATACGATACAGCTAAAGTAAAAATGTTGTCATATTTATCTATAGGTAAACACCATTCCTAAATCCTGTACACTGTTCTAAGTTTTCTAATTGTTCGTACACTAATACTGTAGTAGTAATTAAAATCATCAGCAGCTGCTCCAGGTTTATTGCTCACAAAATATATCCATGCTATAAACAGTTAGGCTCAACTATACTGTATGTCTACAGTATGTTGAAGAATCCAAAATTATGTAATTTAATAATTACATAGGCAGAGGTATTCCTAACCAAATACTACCGATATATTCCCTCAATAATTAATTAACAAATACAATATGAGTTTGCCCTGTTTATAAAGGGTGAAAGGATTTTGCCTGTTGTGAGTGTTGTGAATAGAATCAGAAATTGCAATTGGTATAAAGGAAAAAATTAAATATTGCAAATAATAGAGCATCATGACAGTAAATATATTTTATCCAAGGTGCATAAAAGACTACGCAAACGTAAAATTAATTTAAATCTTTAAGCACCTTGATTTTAACATAGAATTTTATTACCTAGACATGTATCATGTATGTGTATAAAAGAAGAAACCATTGCAGATCGGTTATAAACAAGAGTACGAATGAAACATTGAGATAAACTGTAATCCTAAACCTCATAACCTAACGATTATAAATCTGAATTGTTAATAATTTCATTTTTTAATTCCTGCCATTTGGTGAGGAAGTATCGATTTTTAATCTTTGGGATTATATTGCGGAATGTTGCAAATGCAAATATGTTGGAATAGTAATTAATTTATGAACAATACTAATACTAGTAATATTTCTTAATACTAATATTTAGTATATCTTTTGAACGTGTTCAGCAGTTTACGTAACTGTTCTACTATTGAGGTTGCCCAGCTGGCCAGCTGTATGTCAAAGGTCCAAACTACTTTTGACACAATATATAAACATGTGCCAGATCATGTTAAATCAAACCGTTCTATTATTGAGTTACCGTTCGGATAGACAGACCGAACATTCTACAAAGAATAAAAGCATCTATACTTAATAAAATTAGATTCTAGTATAGTAGTACGTAACTCATTGTTAGAATGTCAGTAAAATCCTCTAAAAGATATTTAATTAACGTTCATTCATTCCAGATGTAATAACATTTAACACTTGATTTGCAGCCGAACTTGCCGTACAGATAAGTAGGTTAAACTACACCAGTCTAATTTTCTAATTAGTAGTTTGCTATAGCTATAACAAGTCTTGGTCTACGATGAGGTAAATCAAATTAATCAACTAATTCTATACTAACCATTTCGTTGTGTTTCTGATTTTTCTGACCTCTTTATGTAATAAACACTCAGAGAAACTAAACGCTTATACCAGGCAATAAAATTCTTGAATCTAGCAACCACAGTTTGCTTTTATACTTACTAATGTCTATTATGCACATATAAAAAAGAATTTGAAAGTACCTTCCCATGGAATATGGATGCATACTGTATACCATTAGTATAATAAGTATCTGTAAAATACATGCAATATTGTTTAACGTTCTATTTATAGTAACCTTTAACCTACCTTGTATGCATTAGCTATTTAAATGGCTATACAGAAATAACCATAAACATTGTCTAAAATGCTTCAATCAAATAAAGAGTTGCTAATTAATGGGCGAACTATTTTGGTTGCAGGTAATAACGTTTGGCTTTTACGAGTTGTTCAGAGTTCTCAAGGTGAGAGAAAGTGTGTGAAAGCAACTGCTGCTTTCAGGGTTTATTATTATCCTTAATGAACGATTGTTACTAATTGTGTTCTTGTAGGCACGATCATAGGAATACAGCAGAAATTCGGTAGCGTGACTTGCACTGCTTATCAGAAGTTATTGGCATTGGTTTAGTTTAGTACACGCTTTCTACTACAAAACTGATTGTGAATTTACTTCTGGTCTCATCATCAGATTCTTCAAAAGTAATTATTCTGTATTCGTAGTACATAGAAAAGTGAATGCTTTCAGCTGATGTTTTCAGTATTCTTTTGTACTTGGTTCTTGAAGGTTGGTTAGCTGAGAATTTTAGTAACCAGAAAAAAGGAAAAGGACAAAAAAAAAGTTAAATTTTGGTCTATTTTTTTTCGCTAGAGTTATTTTTACCTTACATGTCTGCTACATAAAGAAGTGTGAATACGTATGGTGGGGTAGTTTACAGATGGTCAATTCTTGAGTTTAAGAAGGATATGAGTGGAATTGATAAATCGGATGTGAAAGGGGTAAATCAATCTTCGGCGAAATACATCAATCTGGACAGTGAAAAAACTCAGGGTCAAGGTGTGTCATCAACAGTAAGTAAAAAAGGATGCATTCATATTCAAGTGTCATCTAAGCTTTTGACCTTGCCTTAGATCATACACCATAATACCACCCTCCTGGTTAATTTTAGACTTGGTCAAATAATAATTCAGTGCAGCGTAAATAATTTCATTGTTCACATACGACATTTCTTTCTGTTTATAGGTACAAGGAAATACTACAAACACTAATAAGAAAAATTCTGCCTTAGGGAGATGGTTGCTTAACATAATGAAAAAGGACAACACATCTGAAGAATCTTCGCCGACCGCTTCGACTCAGAATCAGAATATTGGTGTCGTGCAGAGCAAAGGCAAAGGCACTGAAATGCAAATAGAAATTCTGCATACATTAAAGAAGAGTTCTGATATTAAAATGAAGCGTTTGCTCCATGCGCTGGATACAGCAAAAAGGGAACTGCTCATGGAAATTGAATTAAGTCAAGTAAGTGGATTACTATTGAATCGAATCGTTTTTTATTTTACGTCATACTACATTTTTACGTCATTTTACATACCTACTACTAGTAGCTACCTTACGAAATAATATTATTGATTCTTTCCTGAGTAAGTAGCATGTGCCTTAAAAATGTGAAACCTTATGAAATGAACAGGAGCCTGGGAGACGATTGAAAAGACGTTCCCTGTTCAGCCGTAAAGTCTTAGGGAAACCGAAGTTTAAAACGACGGGCACGAACAAGAATGCCAGCAAAGGGCTGAAAACTGAGAAGGGTCCTCAACTGAATAATCAATATCAACTGACGAACGCGATAATCGAAATCAAGGAGAAACACAAAGAGTTGGACGCTATGAACCAATTGATTACGGAGCTTCGTCAGCAAAAGCACAGTTTGATTGAGGAGAAAAGACAATCGGACATTATAGTCACCAAACAAAACGAACACATCA
This sequence comes from Pogonognathellus longicornis, assembly GCA_034694085.1. NCBI lineage: Eukaryota > Metazoa > Arthropoda > Collembola > Entomobryomorpha > Tomoceridae > Pogonognathellus > Pogonognathellus longicornis. The sequence goes on from JAQFYB010000408.1 coordinate 39,085, forward strand.
ATTCACTTCAGTTGGAGGATGAAAAAAACAAGGAGCAAATCTCAGCCTTGACGGCTCACTCCAGTACTCTACTTCAACGCTTGATTTTCGAGCAGACTCATGTAGGAGCTCTTTTGAGAGCAAATAAAGAATTGCAAATAAGATCCGAAGCCCTCAATGAGCAGATTCATGGTCTGAAAACAAAGTTGGAACGAACTCATAAGTGTACAGAGAATCACTTCAAAGAATCTGCAACGATGACAACTAATCTGATTGGAGATGGAAATTGCACTCCAAAAGGAAAGTTGCGTGTGGATTTAAACGGATCTCGGGTCAAGTCTGTCACAGATAAGAAAGTTTATTTGATTCTTGAAGGACGCCGGTGCTGGGTCCCAAACATCGGCAACTTGTTTCGCTCTGGAAATGTTATTCATAAATGTACTCAGGCGGAAATCGACAGCATTGCCGAAGGCACATCCTTGTCCTACAATGCCAAACTGATTCAAGTCGGAGGGGATGCTCCGGTCTACATGTTTTCAAATGGAGTTCGCAGATGGATTTGGAGCCATTCCATTATGGAAAAGTGTAACTTTAATTGGGAGAAAATTGAAAAGATCTCCGAAGGAGAAATGGCCAAAATACCTCTGGCAGAAACCATTGGAAATAGCAATGTTCTGTAAACTGGAAAATGTCAGTGCTTTGTCCTCCTTGCATTCAACTTCTCCAATTTCCCCTTTTCAGATTGCAACCCGATATTATTATGCATAATAGTTTTCTGTGCTTTATCCTTCTATAGTGTTCATATCAATGCATGCATGTCTATTGAATATATTATAACCAAACCTATATTATTATACACCTATTCATTATTGATTCATAGTTTTCAATTACTCAACCATATCCAAACGTGTGTAGGCGTAACTCAAATCTATATTACATTTACAGATAGATAGACAAAGTAAGCCATATGTAACTAACTAAAACATTACTCCACCTACAGCACATCTGTGAAATCACAAATTTATTCCATTACAAATCCCAAACTTTTCCATTGTACTCTTTGCTTTTGGTCACCAAGTTCAATCACTCTATCTTTGTGTAATGTATCATATAGAATGTGTGTAGGCGTTTGAAAAGCTAATAACTTTTCTTATCTGTTCCATGTTTTAAGATCGGGTAAACATAAATATAATATTTCAGCATCAAAACAACTTCTAAATCGATATTTCTGTTCACTGCATGAAGATTAATTATTTCAAGATTCCACGTGATACTAATATTACCTGAATGGAGATCATAAATGAATTGCATTTGGCATACCTATACTTAAGGAGCCGAGTAAGTATTAGTTTCACAAAATAATTTAGGTAGAAAGCTACCTTCATAACGAGGGATGTGTTTAGATAGACGTTTAGATAGATAGAAAGTAAGTTAGACGAGTTTTATATGGTAAGACTGAATAACAGACCAATTTCAGACTTTAAACAATTTTTATCCCATGCATCAACATCATTATACTCATTTATAGCTTTAATCAATATTTCCACTGAGATTCGATTGTGATTTCCATGATGTTTAGTATTAACATGTATATCTATGTACACATATTTGTAGCAGGGAATTTCTATACCTGTGTTTTTATAAATCCACCTTCATATTTACTAATATCATACCATCCTAGTAAAATCCATATTATATAAAAGCATTTTAAGCCTCGAGACTGCTATCGTGATAGTGTGCCGTAAATCATGGAAAGCGTTTAACCAATAACTGAAAATCACTACCCCAGAGTTAAACATCTATTTTTCTTTTATGATATTATCACAGCACCTCAATAGAGCGTTTTAACACAGACGGATTTCCATTTAAGATAATGCATTTGGTGATAGTTGAAACTAAAAGGACACGCAAACTGCATGGCAAACTTTTTACTGAGATTTAATATAGGAGCATGAAATATGATGTGTATGCAGGTATTAGTATTAGAAAACCATCATCATCATAATGTACTGCTGTATAGTAGTAAAAGTAAACGAGACAATCTGTGTATCTAGTCGAAGTAGCAATAGATTTATCTACATGGGTATTGCAAAAAGGTGCCATTATCTTGCATACCTATATCATATTCTCTATACATATTTCTGCAGCAGAATCAAATTTAATCCCCACATGACCATTTGCTACTTTTAGTCATCAGTGCAGCTTTGTTGGTGAAGTTGGAAGTGCAACGGACAGTTTAATCCACCGAATAACATAAACAGGACAGGAATTTTACCAACAGTTCCAAATTCAATGTCATTTTCTTCTACACCCGGGTAGGATTATTATTTACTCATTGGACTGTGTTATTTGAATCAGCATAATAAGTCTGCCCTATGAATAAGTAATACACTCGCATTTTAATTTAATTCCCTCCAGACCTGGGTTCTACAACCTTTACAGGGATAAAAAGTCATTTGTGTGGAAACCTATACCAGTAATATGCTTTTACAAAGGAGCAGAATTGTGCCTTGTGTGTGGGCAACTTTTACTCGGAGATTACTATAGAGGTACCTATTTCAAATTAGAAAGATTTGAAAAAGATGTTAGGTAGTATTACTTTTGTTACTGTACTGTTGAAAGATATTTGATGTGATTCTCAGAATTTGTATTTGTAAAATAGGGGATGGGGCCTGGTGTCTTCCGTGCTACCGTAATTTACTGCATCCTGAACACATCAGAGTTATAAAAGTTCGACATTGTTCCTTTTTTCACAAACATATTGGAGTTGAGAACATTACGCTTCACAAGACAACAATGAAACGGGTAAAAGCGTTGGAGCTGAAAGAAAAAATAATGAGACTAAAATTCGGAGAAATGGTAGATACTAAAGGTAAACCAATATAAATATGATGTGAATAATATAAAGTGTAGGTATTTTGTTTCAGTTACAACGAAATTATGTTTATACTTATTATATTAGCAAAAGATGTAGAGTACGACAATAACTTTTCGAAATTTTTATACAGCTCTACGTATATGTTAAAAAATTTTGGGTAAAAGTGAGCTTTCACCTTTACTTGTTTCTTAACATAATTTGGTTTTATAATGTTTAGTTTTTCAGAAAACAAATGCCCGCATTAATTATGATCAAATTTTTTAATTAACTCGACAATTTAACTTACTATGTATACTACTGCATGAAAAAACAGGATACATATGCAATTATGAGTATATCAAGACAAAAAATAAAAAGACAGATTGAAATGTTGCGTATATATATATGGTACAGTATTTATTAAACATATCTTTCGGGATTTACGATTGGAACATAAACAATATAAGTACTTATAGTAAAACCTAAATGAATATCTTGACATAAGCCAATGTCAGAGAGTTTTATCGTTGAATTGAGTAGCTAGAATATTGATTTCATCTCTTCTTCCCTCACAAGTCTTACAAATTCTGCATTTGGTTACCGATCTGTTGAGAACCACATACAAAAGTTATATTAAGCTTATACGCATTTCACTGGGTACTTACACATACCGATATATTGCGTGCAAAGTGAGTTTACATTACCTTGTTTCAGGTGATGCAGAAGTTTTACTTTTGGAAGCACAGGATTTACAAAAGACTTGGCCACAAATGGTACAATGGTGTTTTCTTTTAAAGAGGGAAAAAGTTTTGTCACAACCATAGCAAAACTTGGTAGACTTAAAGGTAACCTTAGAGCGTTCCATATCTGCTTTTTCTTCGGAGATTTTCTTCATTAAATCGTTAACAGCTTCTACTTTCCTGCAAAATCACATAGAATAATAAATGAATACGCATGAAAACAAACATGAGTTCAAATTTCAATTAATGAAAATTAACATTAGCTGGTATACCTTTTACAATCATCGGATATAATTTTAGCTTCTTCGATTTCTTTTTGAAGTTCTTCAATAGTTTGTTCTTTCCTCCCCAAATCTTCTCTCAACTCAAATTCAACAAGATTTTTGTTTTCGATTTGATTTTTTAGTTTCTCATTGGATTTCTTATGTTTAGAAACTTCTCTTCTGAGTAATCTCTCAGTTTCCTTCATTTCAAGTTTAACTTCTACTGCTTCTTTCATTAAAGCTTGGTTTTCCTTTTTAAGAATTTCTAATCTCAAGGGAAGTTGCTTAATGATAAGTCTCCCCAAGAAATTCGGATCGGGACTTGCGCCACTGAAACTTCCTTCGCTTGAAGAGCTGCTGCTCTCGTTGTTGTTCTCCCTATCTTCTTCATCACTCTCATTTTCAATGAAATTGATTGGCAACAAAGGGTGGAGTTCAGGGCTTTCCTCCCGTGAAACATCAAGTTCAGAAAGATGATCTGCGGAATCGCCTATATCATCAAATTCTGCACCAAGCAGATCTACCTGTTGTATTATTTGCAGAATTGGATCAACGACCACATGAGTTGTATCGATATTTAAATTAGCGTTTTCAACTACAACTGGGTTATGCGTAGTAATTACAAGATTTGGCATTTGTAAGGAATCTCCTAATGACAAGTTCTCCGTTGAGTCGCTCGCATTCATTGGGTGTACAAAAGGTTCAACTATTTCAGCATTTGGCAAAGACTCGACGAAATCAACTGGCGGTACTGACTGCACATCTAATACAATTTGCGCATTGTGAATGGTGTCTGTTCCGCTGTTGCTCTCACTCTCATTGTTCTCTGACGAGTGATTTATCACAGACATCTCTTCAATCTGACTGTCGTTCTCCGATGAAGGCATTTCCGTGTCATACACTTCACTCTGCATTTGGTTGACTGTAGAATCAGCATCTGCGGTACTTGTTGACGGTGTTGCTTCATCAACTTGACTTGAATCTTCATCTATAAACGTAAAAATAACATTATGCAATTTAAATGAAACGAGCTAACTACCACAAATGCTTACTAGGTATGTAAGTACATGCATAATCATCATAATCATAATATAAGCTTGACTTTTGCATGCAATGAATGCTTATTGTATATGTACATATCTCTAATGCACAATAATACACTTTTATGAGAAAAAGTAAGTGTACTTTCCAGACGTATTTATGATTTTAGCATTCTAAGCTCAAAACACATACATAAAACATAACAATAAAATAGCCGCCTTCGTCTATGACTCGTCTCAGACATCCAATTTTGTTTGTTTGTATTTTCGGTGCAGTAGTGTTAAAAGGCAGAAAGGAAAAGCAGAAGGTACCTATAGTAGTGTTGGGGTTAGTATAGATACACACATGCACGGGAATGACAGTCAGTCACTCATATGAAAATAAGCAATGCAGCAGAATAGAGAATTTTGTGCAAAGCTAAAGACGTCTTTATTGAAAACATATGGATTATACGCGGGTAAAGACTTGAACTAACAGAATATACCTACACACAAGCGACCGTGAACCCATAGATGAACTGCGGTATAATAGTAATGATGGTAAAGATTCAATTACAAGAAAAGATAAGTAAGATGCGATTGTGTGTGCTATTTGGAAGTTTTCCACCTACCTGCAGATGTGATATGTATGTAACCAACTTAAAGTTTACATAGACGGTACACTACTGTATTAATAGTATTACTTTGATATTTTAAGATTACGTACGATGGTAATTTTCGGAATTTTCTGGATCTGAATCCCTGGAACCGTAGTGACTATGGAGAGACGCCAATTTGGAAGCCAAGGCAGTACTTCTTGCGGTGCTAGCCGCTAGCTATAAAATCCCATATCAAGTTAATGATAATAATAAATAGAATCAACCAGGTGTTAGCTGACTGGTAAATAAGTAGCGTATGTAATTTAATGCGTAGAAGAACACGTGAAATATTATGTAGTCTTAGTAGAATTAAAGTTCATATATTCTTTAAACCTTTGAATGCAAAAGGTGGCATTGCTCTTCCAACATCCTGAGACGATTAGCTCTCCGAATGACACGGTCGGATGAAGATTCTGGGTTCAATATACATACAGTACCATTCACATTATTTATATGCGTACATAAATCTTCTATTTTTGTTCTGCCAAAGTAAATACTAGTTCTACTGCACACAATAGGTACCCATACTAATTCTATGTAAAGAAAATGTAGTAAAAGTTTCTTTGATTTATACCTTCGGAACTATTTGCTGTGTCATCTATTCCTTCATCTTCAGCATCCCCTTCAGCGGCTGTGGCTTCGATTTCTTCAACTAAATCTGAAACCATATCTTCTAAAGGGTCCATGAAATCTTCCACTATTTCCTCATCGGGATCCGGAATTAATGTAATCCCATAAGCACCTTCTGGTTCATCTGGTTCATTAGATGGTTCATCGGAACTTTTTGATACCGTGACACCTTCTTCATCTTCATTTGTTGAAGATGAAGACATGTTTTCGGAGAAGGCACTCTCTTGAGAGGATTCCAGCTTTCTTCTAGAAAATTCATCCCGGAGATTTTGCCACACTATTTGCGACTCGGAGTTCTTCTGACGTGCTTTCAGCCATTTTTCTCGGGAAACAGACAAATCTGTTTTTAACTTTTCTAACTGAAGTCTTTTCTCATGAAGCTCATATCTGTAATTATTTCCCATACTTTTTAAGATTCAGCTGTATAGATTTTAGATTTTGAAATATTTAAGTATCATAGTCAAATATTACATATCATTGCAAATTAGATTTATACCGAGACACACCGATGGGAATATTTTACCTATGTAGTTCAGTTATAAAAACAATACAGTCTATATGTATAATGCATTAATGACTTCAAACTTACTTTAACACAGCTTCATTTGTGTGTAATTTATTATGCTGGACTTTCAGTTTAGAAACTAAGCTCCACGTTTTGTTCAGTTCAACTGTAACGCAATACAACCGCCTTTCTTGCTTGTCAACCTGCATTAGAAATAATTTATTGCAGAGCAGAACTTGGATATTAAAATTGAACATACAATTAAAAGTAGTAGTAAGTATGAGTTCCAACTTTTGTTTCCAATTTGCTATTCAATGTCTTTAATGTATCAATTTCCCGTTGCAAAGATTTCTTCTCCAGGATCAAGTCCTTGAGTTTAATGAAAGTTCTACTGACACTAAGAACAAGTTGAGGGCCTCTGCTTGTGTCAACGCTTTTATAACAACTTTCTTCCCCTGAAAACATTTAAACCATGCATATTGTCAAATGTATTAACATTATGGCAAACCTGCATACACTGCATATTTGTAGGTACTATTAGGTACGTATAAATATAACGAAGAAAGCTTGGAGCATACCAGGAATTTCTTCCGAATTTTTCTCGGAGTCAATCTTCTCTATTACATTCTCAAGATCAATGGAAGGTCGTCTGTCGCCCTGTTCATCACCCGCTGTGTGCAATTCTAATTCTGGCAAATTGTGTGTTTCCCTTTAAAAACAATAGAGATGGAACATAAAATGAATATAATTGCAATTCTTAAATTCTTAGTATAATTAAACTATAGTAGGTAGATGTTCTAATTATTTGTTTTATGTGTGTCACAGTGTGACATTAACAGACAAAGCGTTTGTTGATATTGCATATAAAATTACATAACAAAATCTTACCTAACGATATCACCAATGGCTTTTATCTTGTCAAAGTCTATAAGAACTACATCCGTCTCATTAAACAAATTGTTGAGCAAAGACATTTGATAGGCAAGCACTTTATTTCTGTCTACAGTCACTTTAAGTTGATTCTCAAGTCTCCTCACAACACGTTTATTGTCTACGACTAACCGATCAAGATCTGACACTTGTTTATTGAGCTCTACATTTTTTTCTTGACACGTACTCAACTCGTCTTTACATTCTCGTAATTGCGCATCAGACGCCTCCAAGTCTGATATCAAAGTGGCGATTTGATTATCATAGCTGGATTGCATTTCCCCAATCGATTCAACATTTCTCTGTAGATTTTCTGTCAGCACCATACATTGTTGCTCCGCCGATTCAACTCTACGTGTCAAACATTCCCGTATCTCACGTTCCTTGTCAATCGCATCTTGGAAAAATTTTAACTTGTCAATTAGATCTTTCACCTCCTTTTCTTTTATGTCTAGCAGTCCTTTCCTTAAAGCCGACACTTCCTTCAGAGCAACAATCTTTGGAAAAATATTTTATGCATTCATTTAATAACAACAATACCTCAGCTATTGAGACATGGAGGCACCTTGGATTGCTTGGATCACTACATCTATTAATTTGTAGAAATGATTTTATGAAATATCAGACTAAATTTATATTCAGTCGTCTCAAACTCCAATATTACATGCATTTTGAAAAATCTTAAAGTGTGAAGAATGTAATAAACGTTTCGAATTGTATCTTATAAATAATTTTACAAACAAATTGTCTGCATTGCCTGAAAAGGGTTCCTTTAGAGTTTAAGGATGTGTTACTCTTACTACAGGGGTTTGAGTTTTTTTTCTTATAGAATAGATATTACAATTTGTGTCTCAAGACTCTCCTTAAATTCTTAATGTTTGAAAGTAGATTGAATTATAACGTTGAATAATTTACCTGATGCTGAAATCTGGAGCAATGCAAACATTCTCGTTCTCGCTCGTTCCCAATTTCAATATTCCCGTTATTATCTGCCATTTCGAATAATCTCGCTTAATACTAAATGTCAACAGGTGCTTGCATGAATAAATGATTTCGTGTCTTCTTCGCAAACTTTGAAATCACACTAACAAACCGTGAACACTTTACACAGCTACAGAAGTTGTAAGAACTTGATAATTGTGTTTTGCTAATAAATAATTCGGTCCAGTAGAGCAGATGTGTCTATAGACGAACAGATATATTTTGTGTAATTGTGTAAACTTATATACTAATTTTGCTCAACTCCTGTGTATTTTCTATTTACAGATATGACTATACCACGGACACGTTGCTGTATATACAAATGACTAATCTAACATAAGTACACAGATAGATACAAAAAAATTGACACCTACTACAACATTAGCACGAAATGGGAACTCATTGAAATCCTCCTACTCTTCCTCATTTCTTGAGGACAACTAAGCGGGTCGAAGAGGAAATTAAAGCGGAAAACCTGCTAAGATCCGACAAGATAATAATAATGTATCTACAAGTAAATATTATGTAAGTGTTACGACTTAATAGTTAAGTTACCTATCTCTGAATCTACGTACAACAAACTAAATATACAAACTGTCCAACTGCGACTGTTTTTCTATATTCAATGCGCTCTGTGCGCTGCATTACTTATTCAATTAGTAGTGGAACCACGACACGACACACAAAGGCCAAAAATACATCCACATTATCTTACAGCATAGCTTTCCAGCAGTGTGCTTATGTAATAGAGCTAAAACTGTATTATATGCATGTCTCTCTCCATATCTCCTAGTAATTGTGATTGTAACGCATTTGAATCACTGTATGTCTTATGCTTTTCCAACTAACGCGTATGTATTTACGTTTTAAACCTTTCTTATGTTTTAAATAAGGACGCTGTGTGTTTGGGTTCGGAGTGTATAGATACTACGGTTCTTCTCTGTCTAACAGAACTTCCTTGCCCTGTGAATGTGAATTTCAACATTAAATGCACCAACAAGCAGTGTTTAAACTTAAGGTTTACCTACAACCTACGATACTTATACAGATACAGGAAAACGATGTATGTTTTGTATGTACATATTATGTAGATAAGTGTCTAACATGAACATGTATGTATGTACCTTTGGAAGTTTGAAGGAAATAGCGTGGCCAGTCAACCAGTTTGATAATATAAGCCAAGTTGTGTAAAAGTTTTGGTTGCTCCTGATAAAATGCGAGTATTTACAGAGAGGAAGTAGTGAATAAGACACTCAAGAAGAAGCGAAGGCGTCAGAAAATAGCCTTGCCATACCAGTATAGTGTAGAGTGCCAAAGTGCCAATGCTAATATTAAGCTAAACCTTGGCAGTCTGTGTATAGGCGAACGTTTATCGGTTTTCTCCGGATACCTTCGTATCATTTTCTTTTTGGCATAAGTCCCAAGAGGGGAATCCCCGTGACAGTCTGACTGGCTTGACTGACTTGACAGAAAGAAAAACGTATAGCCAGAGCCACAGTCACAGTCAGCCGGAAAACTGCCAATGTAAAAACGATTCTCCGAACTTGTCAGTTTGCGAGTACTGGGTGACTCGATTGTTTTTATTTGCGTGGCTGGCTGCAGCTAAAGTAAAGTAACTATATAGGTATGGATGTCCTGTCAGTAATTACAACCAAAAGCACTAAAAGCTTTTGCCGAAATCAAACACGATAATATATTACTGTAATTATATCCAATCATTCCGCTTTTTGTGTATATCGAGGAGTACAATTTAGTACATTTTACATTTGTATCGTCACAATAAATGCTTTTTAATTGTAACATAGACATATAGAGGTTTCAGTAGATACTAAACTTGTATTATATTGCTCTTTAAGTGACAAAAAGGTTTTGACAAGCTAAATACTAAAGTCAACTCTAAGTAAGTTGCTTTAATGAACATTACAACAGGTTATAGCAACAATTAAAACTTTGGTAGCAGGGCTAATCAAATTGCTACACTGCAACTTCAACACTACAATGGCAATCTCCAAGAATTAATGCATGTTTTCAGGCCACTACTGCCTGACCGAATTTTCTTAGTTAATATTTATTTCATGATGCCTCATTAGCAAATCATACAGTCATATTTACGGATGAAATTATCATTGGTAAATCTTTATAATTGTAGGTCAATCGTAATCCTTAGTTCTTCATTGAAGTAATTGTTGTAATACTATCATCTGAATTTAAAAATAAAAATATTGTTTTAAAAGTTTTACACTGTACAGTTTTGGTATAGGCTAAAGTGTACATATAATAATTATGTATGCTACCTACTTTCTTTTGATAGTTTTTGAAGAGCCGAGCACGTGTATGTGTAAAAATATTTATAATCAGAAGTCTCAAGCGTAAAGTTTATAAATTGGTGTAGATTATTTTGACTTAAGTATAGACCTTCAGTACAGTAAGATTGAGGTTTGCAGCTATAGTCTATTTTTAGCAAGCATGCATTAACACCTCGTCTGCAGCCTAGAATGTTTTGGGTGCAGCATGGCGCATTTAGTGTTCTACTTGAATAAAATCTAGTATAAAGCAATTACATTTAGTGTAGGTACGCAATGTAAAGAAATACCAGAACAAGCCACTAAAAAATGATAGTGGGCTACTGTTTCACAGGAAATAATTGAGTGGTATAATAAAGGCATACTAAATATTCATTGTGTTAAGTAAAATCACTAAGGAGCTTAAACACAAAGTTTTCAACATTATTGAACAAATGAAAAGAGCAACCCGTCGAAAATTCTTCCTTTCGTCATAGACATCTGCGAAAGAGATCCTGCAATGCAACGCAAGGCACTCTTGAGTCTGTAAAGATTTAATTCGAACACACTAGATGGTTGCTTCATACTTTAGCTGTAATCAGTCTCTACAAACTTTCTCAGCCTTTGCTTTCCGGTGATTTCTCTTCATTTCTTGCTCTCATACTCTCATTACCCCTCATGAACATAAAATCGACTGTATATATAAAAGGCTAAAACTACAAATGTAAAATTCACAAGGAAAATGCTATAACACAATTAATTAATTAATGACGACTATAATAAATGTAAAAATGAATATGTTCATGACATTACTATTCATGTAAGGTTCCATAATTCCAAGTATGCAAAAAATATTGGGAAAGTTTTTCTGAGAACTTGACTGAATCGTTTTTCTCATACACAAATGAAGGAGGGAGTATTATTAGAAATTGACGACTTATAGAGAACTTAAAGACTTACTCATAAAAGTGGTCGTGACAGGAAGTAGAGTTCATAGTTGCATACGTAGTAAAATATTAATAAGGTCTGTAGTTACTAATGTTTCAGTTTAAGTCAAGAGAGTACAATCTCCACGTTTATTTTTATTGTTTGTATGATGTAGGTACTAATGATTGTAAAGATCACACTGAAATCAGCATACTATACGTAGAAAATACTATGTAAAAGTATACAGTTTGAAAAGAATGGAAAAGAGCATTGAGAACTCGTTTGCCTAATACTTGACCAATTATATAAATCAAAAGTATAGAACGAGAAGCGAAGTGCAGTAGCCAAACTGCAGGCTAATTAATTAGCAGGAAGCTTTCTGAACAATTAATTACGTAAGACAAGTAAGTAAGAAAAAAGAAGATAACTCCCAAGATATGTTTTATGGCAGTCTGTACATAAATAAAAATAAATTCGTATAGGTATGTTAAAATTATATAGCGATTCGTAGAGCAATTCGAAAATCAATGTAGTTTCTTACTAAACTAGAAATGTGGGCAGACATAATAGGAGTCAAAAGGAAATCTTTGAAATTACACGGAATAAATGATTTAATTATTTATGACTGCTAAAGAATGCCGCAATTTAATTATAATTATAGATTTTCTCTTGGAATATTATACGCAGCAAACTGGCAGATTTCGTTTTGCATAGTGTTATGAACATGAATGCATAGCTCAGATTTATGATTGTGTAAAAAAGGTTTGAGATTTTCCAAGCAGAAAGTTGCAGGAGATGAATGAATTAAAAAATTACATTGAAAAATCGCATTTTTCTCTTTCGCTAATTTTTGTTTACCTAAAAAACCATCTTGATTTCAGCACAGGTGAACTTTGACTGGGTTGACTGTTCATGTTTTTGCATGTGCAACTTTTCACTGATTAATTGTAATTGGTGGTGTGTACATGTACTTATCCGTATATCCAGTTGTAATTGACGAGAACCTATCCCACTAACAAACTCACCCTGAAACTCTAGAATCTTGAGAAATATGGCTGTACCTCAATTTCATACATGTCTATAGAATAATCTACTATGGATGTATTAGCGCTTTATAGCATGTAACATGGCAGTGCACTATTATGTTATGTTGATATGATTTGTATTATGTTCATGTGTAACCTACACTTTGTGTGTCTATGTACTACTAAAAGTAAATACTAAACAATCAAATAATTTAGACGTTCATTAGTGTATCGCATGTATATAATTCTCAAATCTCAACTTAAATACCAACAATACATCAACTTTGTTATATTGAACGTAGTGTGTAGTTATAGTGTTTCTATGTTTTATTGCTGTGAACTCGATTGTGCTAAGTCTTCTGTGAAATACAAGGAATCTTTAGTTGACTCATGTAAAAGTCTATGTGAAATACCTAATTACACGTAATTGTAGCCTTTGCATGGAATCCCTTACCTTCCTCCATAAATATCAAATTGTGGTCAACCAGGCGCCGACGATGCGATGTTGTGTGAACGTTTCACCATTTTCTACTACTAAAAGATAATGCTCTATGTACCACTATGTAGAAGATACTTGCTAGAATACTTTAGCTTGTCTAATTGACCAATAATTGTTTATAATTGCCCATATGCACTAAACAATGAGTAAATATTTATCCTAGTAGCTACATTTAACATTGTAGTATGGAATGCAATTGCTAAATTGATCATTTTCGCATAGTGTATTTATTTTAAGTAAAAACATGAATATGTTAGGTAGATGAATAAATATATAATGAAGTAATCTCAATTTATTTATCAATTTATTTGTCACTTCATCAATTTTGATAATCATCAATTTCAACAAAAGGTATTTCATATTGTGGTGCATGTAAGAAAATGAAGTTTCCAGTTTAAAGAAAATATTCTGAACAATAAAACCAATTTCTTGAGTATAATACAAGAGCAGAAGAATTTCTGTTAAGATTTTTCATTGGTTTCAGAGTTTATTGATATTTTTCGACAAAAAATGCATTTGTATCTTTAGAATGATCAATAGGTATTCCATTGAACAGTTGCTCGGCAGATATTTCAAGTTTTTCTAGTTAATTCTGGTCAGCTTGGAAATAAATTGCGTATTGAAAACAAGAGGTATTTCATTTCATATGGTGCATGTAAGAAAATAAAGTTTCCAGTTTAAAGAATGCGTTCTGAACAATAAAACCAACTGAGTATAATATAAGAGAAAAGCGGGATACTACAAGAGAACAAGGGTACCACAACGGGTGAGCTTACTCATGAAGGGAGTCGGAATTTAATTCAATTGGTTAGACATGTAATATTGACATGTTTGTCAACTAAACTTGTCCCTGTGGACTGAAAATTTATCCACGACACAATAACCCAACCTTTTATTTCCCCAAAGCATTGACCAACAAATGACAGCAATAATTTAGCTTGGTATGCAAAATTGAATGTTAATTTTGTTAAAACTTGTGGGTGAAGTGAAATTCTGAAAACTGTGTTCATAAAGATCATTTAGGGATTGACTCAAATATTATTTTGAAATCTTCAGTAGAGCTAGTACTTGTATTTGATACGTTTAACTTCTTATACAAATAAGTAGTCAAGACACAGATTATATTACTACAGCATTATATAGTTTGAGAACATTTTTGCGTGGGTGGTATGTAGTACCAGATTTTTTCTCATTTGGAGTACTACTTGAATTTGTCGACATGGACAATTTAATTTTGCTGTATTGCGTCGACAAGCTATTGAACCCAGGCAGCCCCAATTGGACTGGATGTAGTGCGAACAAATTGAATTAGTTATACTCTCATCTCATCCTACTTTACAGCGAATCTCATACTCGTGCAAGCGCCTAATTCCTTGTATCTATAACTCAATACTGGCATACAACACTAGAAGAAGAAGGGTTCATTTTATCTAAGTTTGGTAGGTATATCTTCTATACATACATAGGTACCTACCTATTATAGCTTCCTATCATGAACACATATTTCGAAATAATATTATATAATAAATGTATTGGTAGATAGCTTTATTGTCAGGAATCATGGATATTGCAACTTTCATATTTTCTATCACCGTTAGGGACCTAAAGATAAGTATACAGTACTACACACAGGGAGTCAAAATGTTTCTACTAAGATTTTTCACTGGTTTCAGAGTTTATTGATATTTTTCGGCTAAAAATGCATTTGTGCTCTTCATAAAATTAACGTTAGGTAGTTAATTGGACAGATATTTCAAGTTTTGCTAGTTAATTCTGGTCAGTATGAAAATAAATTGAGTAATTGACAATTGAAGGTGTTGCATGGTTTTGTTACTTTTACACATAGTATGTAGATAAATTTAATGAATTAAAAATAATCTACAATGTAGGAAACGTTTTAATATTTATGAATGAGATGGGTTGAAGAAAATATGGAGCATAAATGTATGCAATATACCTAAATCCATTTTTTCTTTTATAGGGACCCTGTGTGTCTAAGGAAGTGTAAGTTAGTATTACAACTAAGATTTTGATCGTGTTTGATTCGAAATATAGAATAGAGATACCTACTGATAGGACAGTAGGGATAAATGATGTGTCTTAGTTTAGATTCTAGTAGTTTCTAGTATCTACGCAGTAGTGTATCATAAATACCTAGAGCAACTCGAGAAAGATGAGGAAAGAAGGGGAAGGATGGTCCATTCGTTGTGTATTCCGTTCACATCCTTTCCTTTCCTTAACTCTGTCCTTCACAAGGGAAAGCACATTGGTTCTACTCAACACTGCATGCGACACACGTATTGACAATACTTGCTACTAAACTATGTACTATTTTTATATGCACCACTATGCCACATACACGCATACATATAAATCATCCCTGAAAATGTATCTCCGTAGTACCTATGTGTTTTTACTTATATATTATTATGCACGTAACAAAAGACCCGAAAACTTCATTTCCTTGTAAACGTTGTGTACTTTTATAGAAAGGAGTAGGATTGCATATTGAATTGTTGCTGTAGCGTTACTTTATATGGAGACTTGATTACAATTACAATACAGAAACACACACAACCCGCAAGAGATAGGTAATAGTTATGCATAACATTGTATGCATTGCCTTTCTTTGCTTTACACATTCAGTCAGAAGCTCTACTAAATGATAGACACATGCATACATAGGAAATATAAATACAATACGAGTGTACAACTCCCGAACAACCTAATTCTATTAACAACACACACATACTACACACTACACACATTGAGACTTGAGAGACAGACATACTGTTCATGTATTCGATAGGCCATAACCACCGAATACCGGCCTTAACGAAACCCCCTGCCGCGACAGATTATACACTTCGGTGTTTCCGATTTTCCACCCTAAATTGAGCCTAATTACGACAGATAGATTGGATCGATGCTTTTCGACGGACTTGATGCAGCAGAAAGGCGAAACGGACCAGAGCGGGACACTACAGACACACATAGAAGGATGCACACACTTTTTCTATTGTCCTCCACCACCATCCACCAGCTTAATACACGCAACACAAGACGAGGATGCATTTATCATTCTGTTCCGTGAAGTTGCGATGCAATGCGTTGCGAGTAAGTATCTTTGTAGTTGTGTCCATTGTCCTCATACGGTTGTATGTATATATGTGGAAGAGAAAAATGAAAGATTATGCGTATGCTATATATACACACACATCCATAAAATGCTGTATGCAACATAAGTCATAATATCCGTAGTAGCAGCAGTAGCAATAGTAATGGTAGCGACACATCATTTATTTATGTGTGGATTCATATCTCTATGTATCTACAATGTATCTCATGTGTTGTGTCTCTGTCTATCTATCAGGAATCATAAAGTACGTATTTCTATTAAGGATCGAAGATATACAGTCAAGAACTGTGAACACTGTACAGAGGACGAAATGAAATAAAATGGGATGCAACGGAGGTTTCTTCCTTCATTAACTCGATTGTTAACGTGGTCGAGTCATGCGATAAAAAACTATCTACCAAACCATGCATTCCCTTGTAGATCATTTCACTTAAATTCATATGCATGATTGTGTCCAAGTCTATCTTCTGCTTTGTTGTAGTGTAGCTCAAGTATGAGAGCAACCAACAATGAATGTACATACTCGAGTATTTCTTTACGAACACTCTCCAATCTCATATTATAAGCATTATCTGTAAAGTGGGTAGGGATATGAATAATACATCAAAATGTCATAAATATGTACCACCTTAATACATACACAACATTCAGATACCTTCATATTTGCAATTTTCCAATTTAACATTAAGAAAATGTATTTTTTATCAATTTTATTTGGCTACTCCAATAAACTGACTCGGTTTTTTGGTGTAGTACTATGATTGCTTATTACTACGAAATCTTCCTTCCCATTG
>JAQFYB010000409.1:0-56195 GCA_034694085.1 Pogonognathellus longicornis
ACTGTAGTTCAAAATTGAAAAAATATAACACTGTAGTTCAAAATTGAAAAAATATAACACTGTAGTTCAAAATTGAAAAAATATAACACTGTAGTTCAAAATTGAATGAAATATAACGCTGTAGTTCAAAATTTTTAATAAAATATAACACTTCTTTATTATTATACTTCTCAAATCTTTTAACCATTAAATTAATATTATGATCTTCAAAATCTTGTTTAAGACCACAAATAAATGGAACGATTTTAGATTTACATTACTCATGGAATTTGATGAATTTTGAGTTGATTTTGGCCCAAGGCCCGAATAGGAGTTTATTTTTTCTGTTACAGAAAATATTTCATAAAAGAAATAAGTCACTGTTTATTTTGTTAATTGACATGTCATTTCATCGTTTTAATTTTTAATCGCACAGTTTTTTTACACAAAACATTTTATCATTTACTCAGGTGTTGCATTGGAGTCAATTAAGTCAAAGCCAACATAAAATTCACGTGTAGGCGAAATTTTTCCAAAATATTTGAGGCATAATAGCCTCTTTTTCAAATATCTTATGCATTCTGCCCCCCCCCCCCCTGGCTACGTACTTGCATTTACTAAAAATTAAGTTCAATTTGGGCAAAGGAACGACAGGTACGCAGAGCTGAATCCTGCGGGTGAATCGCACATTGTGTTGGACTTATCGAGGTGCCAGGAATTGAAGGCGCTAAGTTTGAAACGTTTATTATTGCACTAACACATTTTAATTTTTGTAGATATTTTGCATCCATAATTTGAAAAGAGTCTTGTTCTTGTGCAACTAGAATATCAAACCTAGTTAGATTTCATTTAAGGCCAAAGACATTTGACCTGGGTACTTAATTACTTAATTTCAGGCTAAGGGTACGTTTCTTTAATCTTGCAACGCATATCTTGCTTTGCATCATATTTTTTATTGTTGATTGTTCGAAATGCTTTATATTTATGTATATATTTTTGATATTGTAATCTACAGGATTTAGTCAAGCGAAAAAAGGAAACGACAAGGAAATTATAGTCATTGGAAGAAGAACCTTTTCCAACGTGCCATGTCCTGAATCGATATTAATTGGATCAGCTTGTCCATAGCTGTTTTATTACTGTACTCGAAATCAGCAAATTTTTTGTCTCATTTTGATTTCGAAATATCTGGAATAGAAAATACGGGTTTGAATTTTCGTCGTCATCGGACCAATTTCTTCTTATATTAGCAAAACTAGCAGTTGTGAAGAAATGTATTTTCGTAACTGACTGAAAAATCCTGTATCAAAGTTTATCCCTGCAAATCGAGTCAAATAACCAAATTGAAGAAGATGGTTCTGCCCGAAGTGATGGAATTGTATACTAGTACTTGGAAACATATAATGGGGCCTAATGGAGGTCCCAATGGACTGGATCTGGTATACATACTTACATTTTTAAAACTACAGTAAATATGATATGCCTGCCTCATTTCATTTATTGCTTTTGTTGGTTCGTCTGAACTCAATTTATACATTTGTTTATAAATAATTAAGAAAGAAATTGAAAATGAAAGGGTCTTTTAATGAATCTAATGTGGAACAAGGAAGGTGGAGGATGAAAATACTGTTGTTCTAAGTTCTAATCAATTTTTTTATATATAGGTCAACTTTGCAGCATCTATACCTCAGTTACGACAAACACTCACATGTTCAGTTTGTGATAAATTGCTTCCAATAGAACAGGCTCTAGCACCACCATCATGTAATCATTTTGTCTGCAAAGGTCAGTATTTACTTTAAATGATGAGCTGTTGTTTTTTTAAAATGACGTAATGTGATTATAGTTTTTTATTGTAACTGCATAAAATCTAAGCCATGATAATTTTGTAATTTGTGTTTAATGTTCTTAACATTATTAATATTATTAGATTGTAAGGGTAAGCCTCGAAAAGAGAAAAACTTTTGCCAAAGATGTCGGACATGGACAGTTTACTCTGAAGATAGTTCCCTTACATTGCTTATGCAAGGCTATACAAAATTCTGCAAGTATTTTCTTATGACCAAAGAGTGTAAGCGCATTCTAGAAATAAAAGCTGCAGTAGATCCGCTTTTCAACGCATCTTCTCTAATCGACATTGTAGCTGAAGGAGCATTAAGGGACGCTACCAAGGAAATTGATGTTACAGCTGAATTACACCGTTTGCACAGTGAATCTCCCACGGAAGCAAGCTCATCTTCAAGACAGCGATCTTGTCCGGCGGTATATGGTTTTAGTTCAAATAATAACAAAAATAGATCCGAAGAAATTATTATACTAGACAATGATAAACCTTTTAAGTCCAAAAGCGATTTTACTGAGAAAAATGACTGCAAGGTACGTTTTGTTCTTCATTAAAGCTTTTAAATTAAAAATTAGTTTTGTAAAACGAAGCAGAGGATCAAAACAGTTGATTAATTTTGCAGAATTCAGGATCTCAAGATCAGCAGGTGTCAGTATCAACTCAAACTGCTTTGCTCAGCTCAAGTCCTAACTTTAGAGAGCTTGGAATAAATCCACAAAGTTCATTAAAATCTCTACATTCCCCTACATTAAGTTCAAATGGACGACCTCGAACATTACCGACGTCTACTGTGACGACTTCATCCCTATCTTCCTTAGATGAGCTTAATGATGTAACCCCAATGTTACAACAAACAATCAAAATAACTAATGGGAATTCCCCGAATTTTGATCGCCGTGGCTTTTCTCTATCGAAACAAAATGCAGCCATTAATGCAAATAATATTCGTTCTGCCGCCACCTTAAGTCCTCCAATAGCCACGAGAAAGAGTCAAGTTCCTGTCGTCCAAAAGTGGTCGGACTCAAATCAAGTCCTGGAGTTTTCCTCTGGCGTTGACGGACTGTCTTCGATACAAACCCTGACGACCACCACAGCCTCGAATTCGCCCTCTACAGAAATGTTTACAGCTACGACCGTGAATGGTGCTATCAAGGACAACGTAGTTCCACTCGTGAGTCTAGTTGGACGCTCGATGTCAACAAATAATACTCCAGTTTCGTCCGGTATCGTGGGCACAGTGGTTCGAGCGGATGAAAGCAACGGCCCAGTCAAAAAATTAAAGGTAAATGCTGATCTAAACAATAAAATGGCTTTTAAACTAAAAGATTGTTTGGTTCGTCTCGAAAGATTGTAAATGCAGGTGTGACTGAGTTAGCTGTAGAGCATACTGATAATTAACCTCGTGATGAGTTAGGTGGCTAATAATAATGCTATGTAGTACATAGTCAAAAACAATATTTATATTTCAACAATGTGTATTGTTAAAGTTACAAGCCTCGTTATAAGAGCTACTAGTATTATCGTGGAAAATCTCGTACCTATTTATATTATTATCAACTTAATCGATTTCACAATTAATCTCATTACCTCATAGTGATTTGTTACGTTAAAGTTTATTTTGAAACAAAAGTCCACATTATCCTTACAAGACTAGAATTAATTTTATACGTACTCCAGTGATTAATTATTACTCGTAAAACTAATTATAATATTACAATACAAAGTAATCTCAGTGATGTGATGATGGCTCGAATAAAGGTACTCTCTACTTTTTCAATGTAGTGTAGAATATTTTATTATACAGACTGATATTTATTACCTACCTTACCTACTTCTTGTGTTCAACCAAATCATCAAATGTATAATTTATTCCTTTCCTCTCCCGACTCCAACATACAACACATCTGCATGCGTTTGTTAAAATTAATTACGACATTTGCTTTTGTATTATGAAACGCTGACATTTTTACATGAGCTGCATTGCGACATGTGACTAGGTCAATGTTGAATGTAGACATTTCACTTTTGTTGAAAGGTCTTGTACAAATATAAAGTAGAGTCCCAATTATTTCGAAATGATGCTGATAATTCGTAAATTCACGGTGATTATTGGGATTGAGTGATTATGGTGTAGTATTAACTGTAGTTAGTCATATTGATGGTGATGCAGGAACATGAACAGAATTATAGCGTGATGCCTTGACTGTACAAATGGTGTTTGTTTATTCATGCATTAGCCATAATAGAGAATTTAAACATCATGGTCTGTTTGACAAATGTTATTATGTTGTAGTACATTGCCAATCCAAATACAGTTGAACTGGATGGAGACGGAATGACCGTGGCATGCCATGGAACTGATTAGTTTAGTTTACTACAGCCTTTATACATCTACCTCTATCTGTGTTGAAACTTGAAACAAACATAAAGAGCCATTTGTATTAGAGACTACACAAATAGTGTTAAATAATGTTGTACAATTACACAGAGTCCTTATCTTAACTACATGTTTTGTTAGACGGTTTGATTATATCCAAACACGTAATTTTACTTTAAACCTTATTGAATTTGATGTAAACTTGTTGAAAAGTACACGCTTGGAAATTATTCTATGAGACATTGGTTGAATTATACACTAGATTTAAAACACGACGAATAAAAACTATTCTTTGCTTTTCAGTTTCTCTAAAAATTAAAAATCCCTAATTTACTTTTGTTTATTATAGTAAAGTTGCTTCTTCATAACATTACTACAACTACATGAATGAATAATTAGAGCAATAGAGCAAATTCTGCAATGTCTGTCTATTCATTGTTTGTAACGACTGCATTTTCAATTTATAAACCAATCCTCATACAACGTGGTAGTGGTGGTGGATATTAATTCCGGCTTTATTAACCGACTTTGTACAGAGATACCCACTGTCAAAAGCAAAGATCATAATATTTCTAAATCTGAGGTTGTTGCTGGTGCTAACATTGAAATAATATTATTATCACATCTTAGTCTTAGAAGTATTATGCGTCTGTTGCTTTGAAAAACTTTGGGACACTTAGACACTTACACACTTTGTATAGAGTAGAGATAACTTTTAAGGAATATTATTGTAATTAAATATAATTTTAGGCCAGTAATTATTTGGTGAAGGCTTCAAGAACCAAGAAAGAAAATCAGGATGCATAATATTACGCTAGAAGAACTTTAGAATTTGACTACTATAACTTTATGTTTAGGTTGCGATACATTTGTCTTGTATAGAATGAACTATGAACCATCGTTATTCTAGTGATTGATTATGTTATGAAAATGTGTGATCATTAGTTGGATGAATGCAAAGGTTAATTTCATAAATGAGAGTGGATCATATGGTTGAGCATATCTTAGGTTCGATTGCCCAAACCGAAGTCTCGCCGGGGTGGTTGCCGTTGTGGAAATGCTGCCGCACAACCCGGAAATTTGACATGCTGTGGACAAAGGTAATTTTAAACAGTTCTAATTCTAATTACCTACTCAACTACCACATGGATTGACTTATTCAATGAAATGGAACTCTATATAAAGGGTTTACCCAACTGGGACTGGGGGGAGGTTCATGTTGCATTACTTATTTGTAATCCTCTGAAGTCTAAGGGGGATAAAGAATGTCTTGTATTATATAACTGAGTTTTGATTTGAATTTGGTTGTGCACCAGGTGTCCATGTTATGTAGAAAATATGGGGTGTTACGACTGTCGGTGCAGAGGATGTCGAAATCCTCATTTGCCAGGAGGGAAGAAATTACTTCAGGGAATCAACGCTGTTATTGACACGAAGACGAATACAACCGTTTCACTTGGGGCCATTGCTGGCGCATCCCTTGTAACCAATACTCCGATTACATCCACAAATGTTAGTCTTGTAGCTGCTACTTCACAACAGCCTCAAACTGTCCAACAAATATACAATGGAATCCAGCCAAGTATGTTACGTGAGAAAAAATTGGGCTTTTTGTTTGAATTCTTTATGATTTAAAAACTAGAATTGCTTATTTAGGTTGTTGAGACACAAATAATACGAAGGGATTTTTCAAATGATTGGGTTCGTCTTTTCAGATCAATTTGCTTCAACAATTTATCCCCTGGGAACTGTGGCGAACTTTGCTGGATTTTCGATACCTTTGCCGATTCTTAGTGTGAGTCATCCGTCAAGTATTTCCTCACTACAAACAGGCCAAGCAGATCTGTCAACTATTCACGGTTTACACGGTCTACAGGAAGTCAGTTTCCAAAGTATTAAGGATTCGATTCTAGAAACGAATCAATCAGATCTATAGCATATGGTGATGTTGCCCGTGTGTGGCGACGACAATGCAAGGATCGACTATTTTTATGAAGAAGAAGACGAAGAAGAAGAAGACTAGCTCTAAAAGCTAGCGACGAAAAATCTCCCTGTAATATAAACATTACTTAAATAGTGTAACCCAGTAATATACGTATCGTGTAAGTCGTGTATTATTTCAAAAATATTTTTTAGCATGAACCTTCTCGCATTCGCGTTTATTTTCACGGGTTTTTGTGTGAAATGAGACGAACCTTGAACCTACCTTTATAATACCTCCACAGACTATGATTACTCTTTGTGTTTTTAGATGTTTTTTATTGTATTTTTGTACTCTCTCACTGTATGACTATCAACCTTCAAAGATTACAACTATTATAGCTACGTATGATGAAATATATCATGAATGAATGATGAACTTTGTAATACTACATAATATTATTATAAATTTTTAACCCGTCTTGAACCTCGAGTCCCGTTAATGCGACCTATACGCTGTAAATGAAAACTTAGACAATTGCTCCTTGATGTACTGTTGCTTTGACGGTTTTGTAGTACGTTGTGTTGTGTGAGTGTTGTGTGAATATGAAGAATATGAAAAAGAGAAATGAATAAATCGTATTTTGATAAAAATGAAGATTTTACATAGGTAGTCGATCTTTACTGAAAGTTACCATAATAATATAATATAATGTAAACACGCTTATTATTTTGAATCGATTACAACTTATTTATATTACATAAAATGACACCAAAGTTTTCATATAATAACCAAAAAGCCAAGGCCGTGTGTGAAACCTTAATGTAGTAATAAAGGTATCGTTCTTAGGATAAGTTATAATTATAGAGGTACTTAGCAGTTAACACAAAGATATGATATGATGAACGACACAGTAAGTGTAAAGAAAGTATAGAACGTTTTCTTAATAATCCTCTTGAGAAAAACACTGACTTACATAAAAACTAGCGCAATCAATCATAGTAACATTAGGTTAGAAGGAAACAGAACATAAATATAACATTATTTCCAAAAAAGCACAAGAACATCATAGACGCAAGAAACGATTATTAATAAACGAGACAGGAATTCATCTTATTTTTTTTAGTAAATTAGCCCACCGGAAATCAAAGGTCAGGTTTGCGGCACTGTTTTGCATCATCATAATAACAATATTATGGTCGTGTGATGATTACGGGAGTTTTTTTTAGAGGAATCAATCAATCCATCAATTTTTACAGTAAAGGATAACAAAACAAAACACACAGTCTTTCTGGGTAATTGTTCAAATCAAATTGTGTACTATTTTCGTCTACTTTTCTTCACTCTCCCACTTTGCACAGCCGTATTCTTCTTCTTAATTATTAGAGACAATAATGATAGAACGCGTGACAGTCACAATTAGTAATATAATTATTTTGCTTTCAATTGAACTCATTACTATCAGTTCCAGCAGTGTGATTGATAGCAATTGTCTAGCTCTAAACCTAACATACAAAACACCACATCATCATCAAATAATATTTCTACTTAGAATTAGTAATAATAATAATCATACGATTAACAGAGATAAGAAGTACAATAAAGCATTCTATGTAATGTGTGTATGTAACAAATCGTCCCTAACAAACTAGACATCTCACTAACTACAATACAACTAAGACATAAAGTACCTCACACAGTTTAACTGCTACATTTTCGAATTCTAAATTCATTTAACTAAACTAAATTATAACTAACCAAAAAAAAAAGAAAAAAGTGTAGCAAGAGAACAGACTAATGTTAGAGAAATATTATGTAGGTAGGTTTTTAAGTACAGTAATAAAGGTACCAATAATTGTCCAGTTTAAGAACAGCGACTTTCTTTCGTTTTTGAACACATTCACCCATGCACAACAATTCTAATTGTTTTCTCAGCCACACAAGTAGCAGTAGTAGTAGACTAACGCAAATTCGTAACAATTCTGTATTGAAATAATATCCCTTGTAGAGCTAATAATATTAGTAATTATTTTTTTAACTAATTACATTTGATTTATTTGCATTTTATATGGATTTTTTTCTCTCAGTGTAATGAATGTGTGTTGTAGATATTTCTGTGTTTTGTATTGTTTTTTGCATGCCATGCGATTAGCTTCGTAAAATGAAATAATATCCTATAGCTTTATTTATTATTGAATATCTCTAACGAATTCATCTTAGCCTTCTCTGTACTACGAGTAATTATTATTTATAAGTAATAATCTGAATCTGTGATATATTATTATTATATATTATTATTATTATAATATTTTACGGTAATATTAAACTTTTTATCATAATAGGTAAAGTATTATATTATTTCATCATAATATAATAATAATATTTTATATAATATATTTCTAAACTACTGTGGCTATTTTTTATGTATAGTTATAACATAATTAATCTTATAACTTGTTACATTATCTTCAATTTTCATTTTATTCGGCGCAGGAAAGGTATTCAAATACCTGTGGTAGTCTATAAGTGATGAAGGTATTTTAGGTACGTATTTACAGGCGATCAAAAATCAAAAAAAACACAACACGTAAGTGTTTCAGTGTATTGTAAATAAAGTGGATTGTATGTATCCATTATTTTTGTAGTAACTATAATATCTGCATCGAAATCATTAGCCGTAACGAGTAAGATACATTTCGTCGTGATCCTGCATCTCCAACAAAAAAATCAAAAAAGGATGCGATCGTCCGAATATCGTATGTGTAAGTGTGGCGTACATGCGCTTCTCAATGCGTTCGCGTTTCAGCACATAACAAGGCAATAAATGACCATCCTAATTATTAGTTTAGCTATCTAACTCATACGATTCGATACGATTTTGATGTCACTTTTACATAATAGCTATAGATTTACAGGTTAATATTAACAGGACAACACCATGTCCCTCTCCTTCTACGGCAGTTAATCTTCACTATATCTCATTACCTAATAATATTATTATATAGTCGTATCGAACGAACGAAATTGAACATATTACTGGTTTGATTGATATACTTATACATATAATATTTTTGATGCGCTCTATGCATTCCTTCTTGATTTGCATTGAATTCTGATTACATTCCGAAAATGGATAGGATAATAACTGTTTTGTAGCTAAGCCAATCCCTGATTGTGGTTAAGTTTGTAAATAACGAATGTGGTGACGGCTGACGAAGACATTAGTTTTCTTTCACATCTGAAAATCTTTTCCAACTTTAGGTACGTTATACCGATTAGCTTTCTGTCTTTTATTCTTCTTGACCTTGCTGAGACGTCTCATTGTGAGTGTCTTGTGATTGTGACTCAGAGACCGCTCGCCGTCTCCGCGGTCCCGTTGCAAAATGCTTCATTTGGCCAATTCTGTCCGACTCTGAGGAGCGCCTCGTTCGTCCACCGGGACCAGCTCCTTTAGCTGCGTTCTATACAAAAAAGCAAAATAAACCTTGAAACGACTCATAAAAATCAACCCATTCTTGCAGAATTAAGTTAACGTAGAAATAAATTGGCATAACATTAACTCAGTAAACAACGTACAACATCAAAGTTAGATTCCCAAAATCAGACGGGGAAAGAAGTTCAATTCATCATAGAAAATATAATTCCACACTTTTTTTATTTTGATGTAAAAATATTGAAATATAATGCATACCGCAACTTTAAAGTCGTCAATTGTTTTGAATTCTTCCAAAACTTTGCGTATCTCAGATCCAACACTGAGTTCCCTGGCTTTCTTGTAGTACTTTAAAAAGGCCCAAAATTTTTCCAATCCATAAAGCTCTCCTTTTTCGTAGTCTCTGAGTGTTTCTGTTTCGAAATCCTTAAATAAATGAGGTCGGAATCGTGTTTCTAATCCGTAACTGAAGAACCTGAACAGACACTCCAATCCATATCTATTGAAATGAAAAGTAAAATCAGTTAATCGTTAACTCATCATATCAGTAGTTGTTAACAACTTTAAAAAATCACGCATGATCTTCTTAAATTGCTTCCAAATTACCTGAACCCAACGTTGGCATCCTCTAAAGCTAGAGTCTTGAACTCTTCGTACATCTTTCGATTAAAATTTTCTCGTAAGAAAAATGACCAGAATCGAAAAAGCGTATTCATCTCCTGAGACACTCCGGGTCCCTTATTCTTCCTCTCTGTTGGAATTAAAATTATTAAGAGTTAGTACTTGTAAATTAAAGAATGCATGGAGATTTTGAATAAATAAAAAATCGGATTAGTACCTTTAAGGCATCGTGCGTGATACTTGTGGTAGACTTGTTGGACGAATCCGTTTTCCTGGAGCAGAGTATGAGAAGGATGCTGAAATGCTGGAAGAGACTGTGGGAGACTGGACGATAAATTATTTCCGTCAATGGGGCTTGTTCCACTACTGCAAATCAAAATAAATTAATTGACCCTGACTGATCGGATCACAACTTGTATGATTATATTTTGTTTCGATGTATGACAAAACCCAATGGCAGACTGGAAATCTTTTACAGAAAACCATCCCGAATTATTGTCTATTTTTTATTTAATTTTGCATACCGTACTACACCTTGGTCAAATTTTTATTTCAACCAAGGCTCTAGCGGGTGCGTTTTTCTTTTGACATTGACTATCTTATAATTTACTAAAATAATAACAATCTAAAAGAACACATCGTTAATTATACTTACCCTGTGCTTGTTGTTCGATTGCGGCGTCCCTTGTAGTCCATAATCCACCCGACATTATTTTCTCTACAATTGGAAGACTCATCCACAGGATAAAATCGAGCAGAGCGTCTCTGTGTCCGATTTCTGCTCCTGGGTTTACTTCCAGTACTTCGACTCTGCAAGTTCAAAGAATTAAATCATAAGAATCAATTGTGACATCTTAATTGAGATGATTAATTTCAATTAAGTTTTAAAACAGTTCGTCAGTGTTCTACGTAAATCATCACGATGTGATTCCCAAATATGTCGGGGAAAGAAGTTAATATCATCATGAAACTGTATAGTTTAGCAGGGAGGAGATCATTACAAGGTATTTGAATGGAAGTAAACAAGTGTGTAATTACCTGCTGTTGGGTTATGCTCATGGGAGTGTTGAATGGAGTCGGAGTCGGAGGGGCAGGTGGAAATTCAGGATTAATAGCACGTGGTAACGGGGGAGTTATTTTGTTAAAATGCTCCTTGCTTATAACATTGACAGTACGAAAGTTGCTTGACTGTCCCCGAGTGGGACCTTCCAAAAAGTCAGCCGACAGATCATCTTCATAGTATCGCAGTCCATCATTGATAATTTGAGCTAGCTCCTGGGTCATTTTTGTACGGCTGACCCAATTTCCCGTTCTGTCGTAACCCTCATGTTTTACCGGTCTTGGCGGTGTAGCAACTGTGACTGTAGTAGGTGATGCTGCAAACGATGTGCCAGAATCCATGTGGTGATGCGACTTTTGTGTGACGATCACAATCTTGTCTATTTCAGAATCACTCAGTTCGTCATCATCAAAGTCTGACTCTTCAGTCCTACAAATACAAACAAAATAACGACTCATAAAAATCAAATGGTTCTTGCAGAATTAAATGAACGCAGAAATAATTTGGCATAACATTAACTCAGTAAACAACGTACAACATCAAAGTTAGATTCCCAAAGTCAGACGGGGAAAGAAGTTCAATTCATCATAGAAAATATATATCCAAGCAATACTTGCACAGCTTGACATTAAGTGTCCTAGTCTACACATTATAATGCACACAAATTGTACTGACAACTTACAAGCTGTATCTGCTACTAGAATAATTTCTGTTTCTTGAAGGAAGAACATCCTCTTCAAATTGAAATGTGAGCTCAGGATGTGCCTGGTCTGAAGGCGATGAGGCACTAATGTTAAATCTCCGTTTATCCTTAACGACAGGCTTTGGTTTTCTTTTCACTTCCTTCCACAATTCAGCAACGCTGTCGGCTTGAGCAGAATTATAATCAGTAGGTGTAGCAGTTTCAGTGTTTGCATTGGCAGAAGTAACTTGTTGCTCAGTCTTTGCTTCTATAATAGACTTGTCCAACCCCTGGATATAGGAGTCTTCAAAATACAAAAAGATTCAGTCAAACTATTAAACATGATCTGATACATGTAAGTTTGATTCAGAAAATACTCTGCTATATTCATAACGGTCTAAACTCTTGGACTGAACAAGATAAAATACAAATATTCATCAATATGTAAAAAGTAGATTGTTTTATGATTTAAAATCTTTTACATTCATTATATGTATTAAAAAAATCAAAGAATCTCCTAAGCTTCAAAAGATTGAGTGTAAATCTTGTACCAATATGAAGTTCTGTTGCAGTCAATTCCTCACTAGATCACTATCACATAGCTAACTAAAGCTGTATACAAAATTCGCACAATCTAAAAATAAAAAACGCACAACATAAATAAAGTTATTTGCACATACCTTCCACGTTCACTACAGAATTTTCATGATTAGGAGGGAATGGGCCTCGTGTTTCACGGTCAACAACGGAAGTAGGAAAACAGGGCTGTGCTGTCCCGGTAGGTCCGACATCCAAGTTAGGATAATCCAAATCTTCTGAGGCTGGAGACATCAAAAGGGGTGGAGAGGGAAGAGCAGTGCTAAACGACTTAGGTACGAATTCTGGCACATTAGGATTGAGCATTTCTCCATTCTCAGAGAGCGAAATGGGCAATGGCATTTGCAGGGGCATCGGGTGGACAATTCTGTTTGGATTCATCGAATAAGGGAGAGGAGACTGCGATAAAATATCGGAAGACAAAGAGACAACAGGGGCCGGGGCAGAAAACACAGGAGAAGGAGGCATAAATGTCACCACTCCAGGCGGAGGAATCGCAACAGAGTCCAAGATGGGCCACTTGGTTGGATTCATCACCGTTCTGACAGACGACAATTCTTCATTTAGTTCCAAGTTCAACGAGGACCGAATTGAGTTCACAATAATAGTGTAGTCTTGTGTCATGTTTTTCACTCTATGAAAGGATGCTATTAGCCGTACGGATAGGAAACCTTCTTTGTCCATTTTGCGCCGTAGGTAAAAATCCTTGGCTAAGTTCTCTTCGCTGAAGTAGTACTCGCTGAAATAAATCGTAAAACAAAAATGCCAATTTAAATGCATATAAGCAGCAGAAGTTTATATTACACTTTGACTTTGAACAACAGTAAACAGAACGAACATGTAAAAAATGCAGGACATGCTATGCCATTAAATAAAATGATGCGACCAAGTTGAACTTTTAGATGCAAAGTTCTCAACATGATCGTAAAAGGAAATTAAATTTTAAAGTAGCTTTGAAAAACTTACATTTGCTTCTTCACCAAATCCATTAGCACGAGGTCATCAACAGGAACATACGGAGAGGCCAACTGAGCGTCTTCAACTGATCCAGCGGGTGGGGAAAACGGCGTAGCAAAATAACTGTTGGCCACATAAGGCATGATGTATTCTGTGACAGCTGGTGGATATAATGGGCTCAATGTAGTAAAATCTGGAGGGAAGTCTGTGTAGTCGTCTCTGGGAATAGGAGACGGAGCTCCATTAAGATCTCCAGAGTCTTTGTACGGTGCCCAATAATGACCACCCCTTCCACCACCTCTCATTCCTCCACGACCTCCTCGGATGACACCACGTGGCCCACCTCGACCTCCTCGTCCCATTGATCCAACAGGACGCATTGAGCTTCCGCCTTCCCCGACATTAACTAATTCTAAGAAATTGGAAAGCAATAAAATTATTTTCCTTTCCCAACGTATCATTCAATAAATCATAAATAACAATCGTTAACATTTACCTCCATTTGCAGTTGTGTTCCTGGGTCGAGGCCTATCAGCCATTGCTCCACTTCTTTCCCGTTCCCTCTTAACTCTAGACTTTGAAGGCGACGCTTCCGGTAGGTTCAATGGTAGCCACTTTTGCTTGGTCGCTGTCCAAACAATAAAATGTTGTAAAACATAAAAACACATGTCAATCTTTCACACATAATAACTCATTAACACAATTGAATAGTGAATAGACTAAATAATAAATTGCGACATTAAATTGAGTTGCACGTGTACGTGAGTGATTGCATTCAATTTCATTTATTCACTTTCGATTTATATTTATAAATGAATCAAGTAACTTACATTTCTTTTTCTTTTGTCCACTGTCTCCTCCTGAGTCTACATCAGCTTCCGCTAAATTTTCATCACTTGACAAATTTCCATTTACGTCATCGTCCAGACTGTTCGCTTTCCTTGGCAATTTATGAGTAACTTGTGAAGTCGTAAGGGGTCCTTCGTCACTTACGGTGTCCGAACTAGATGTACTAACTTGTTTTAATTTTGTAGATCCATCAGAAATTGAAGGCCATTTTTCTTGGCTTAACTGCAAATTTGGTTGTGTACTAACATCTTCACTTCCTGAGTCTGTTGACTCTGTGGCACTTGAACGAAAACGAACCACTTTCGGATCGGCAACCGACGCCATTGATTTGGTTACAACAGCCACTGGGGCTGACAAAATGGCCTCTTGGAGCGTCGGCCAATCTTCGGCAGCGGCTGATTCCTTCTGAAGGTCTTTAGCAGCCACAGCGGCTACAGGAGCTCGACGTCCTGGTTTCGCTCCTTTATCACCGGGTTCTGCAACATTAGACATTCAAATAATTTTAAAGAAAATCATTCAAATTTTTTATCACGATTGTATCACATACAAAACTATGTCATAATATAGCATATAGACATATAGCACATACTTCTCCTATATACGTGTAGTATGGTATGCTAATAAAGCCGTAGGTTGCCACAACGAACCAACTGCGCAATAAGTAGCCCTAGTAAACCATGGTGAAATGCAATGGTGGTGGCACTAAACTCTTAAACACCTATCGCTTCCTATTACTCCACCTAATATAAGAAGTTCATGGATCCGGTGCGACGGTTTTAAGAAATGTTGTAGTCTCACTCTCACTCACTCGGAATCATTTATGTACACTTCGTCTTCGTCTGTTTTATCAACTCACGAGTTAACATAACATGCTGTTGCTGTATGTAACTTCTGACCGCTGAAACTGAACTACGTAATTCTATGTAAACCATGCACCGCTCTATGCACAATCTAAAATCAAATCAGGAACGTATCGAATCTAAATACTCATTTGTTGCAAATGAAATGATGAACAGTACAGCCACCAACTTTAGGACTAGCACTACGCGATGAGTGCCATATGGAATTTGTAATACAATGATTGTTCTAGTCGATTGAATCTTACTAATAATAATCAATGCTGTAATTACTGCACTACTGATTGTATTGTGGGCCGCAAAAGAAACAATGCCCTCGGTCTGGTCTGTTCTTGCGAATTAACTAAAGTATTCTAACTCCGTATTCCATAGACTCACATTTGTGATTTTGTGTAATAGCTTCTTCTTCCTACAATACCAACCATGTCTCACTATGTATATAGCACACTAACAGACTTGACTCGATTCCCTTTTGCTTCATTCCATGTTGTTAGGCATAGTTGTGACGCAAAGTAAAAATAACCGAAGAACCTAGTAAGTAGAAGTAGATCGCTAACTTCATTTCAACTTGAGTTGACTCAGCTATGACTAAACTCTACACACGGGAGTCAAAAGAATATGAACACATTATATTATGCATCCACTCTCCCATTATGCCATCGTTTAGTTTGTATTTATCGTGTGTGCCTTATCGTCCCATCGTATACTTACTAAAGATGTACATGTGTTTGTAGCACACGTATAGAATAAATGTACTCAACTGAACTTTAACAACGAACAGGCCAAATAAATACTAAACTTACACAACGTGGTGCAACATAATACATAAAAATAAAACTATGACTTACGAATAATTAGAATACATACAAATTTTTCCTCGTTCAAAACTAATTAAATCTGTACTTAAGCACTAACGGCACTAAGGAATATACATTATCGTTATTTTGTAATTTCTTCACAATTTTAAAGTACCCACAAGATGCAGTTTCCAAAATCAGAATTGGTATTTCAGCTATATGCGAGCGAACACAAAGATTTAATTTTAGCTTAGAAAGCTGTGGGTACAATTTTGTCCTTGAAAGAAAATAGTCAAATAAAATGAATGGAATAACTATGATTGAAAAACAAAAACAGTAGCAATCTAATTACAATCGAACATGTGTCTACACAAAGTTTGTTTTCAAGATCAAAAAGATCTGTTACGAAACTTATTAAGTAATTCAAAAGACCTGAAACATTTTATGGTTTAGCAAAATTATTGTGGCATTGAATTTCATTGGAATGTTATTCTTATTAAATTCAATTGTCAATTTTAATTAGGTTATTCACGAGTTAAAATTAAAACATAAAATATAGACCGACAAAATATTGGTAGCTTTTCAACAAGTTTTCAGAAATTAAAAATTAGCATTTGCAACAAACAACCTATTTATTGCCTATTGAAGCTTAGCTTTATCTTATATTGTAAACATCTCAAAAATCTCATGGAATGGCTGATTGTGATTCCAGTACATGTGCAGGAATGTTAAGCATTCATGATGTATTCAGATGTATGAAGCTTTAACAAGTTCTTTTCAAGATCAAACAAAACTATGTACGGGCATTCGACTAAATGTATATACCTAGATCCATTGTTCCATGCATATCTATTGGCAAACATTTTATACACATTACATCACATGTTTCTGTGATGCCTCTGTTGTCGTCTTTTATATAACAAAAAGGAGCTATGTTTGATGTGTTGCTTAATACAACGGTTCAAGTTGTAAAAGTACATACACAATTACAAAATTACATAACTAGTAATTTAATTAAAAAATGAGCATTATAGCTCTCCTTCTTGTGCAGTATTGAATTCTATTAATAATGTAATAAAATCCCCACACAACCACAATATGTTTCTAAATGGTAAAAGATTTAATGTAAAAAGAGTTGGGTACATGAATCAAATGAGAAATCAACAAAAGATCAATTCGGTCAAAGTGAGAGGACCTGTCTGATTGTCTGCATTTGGTCTCTCAATTAAAAACAAGAAGACTGCATGATATTATAAGCATTTTATAGTCCTACATTCATTTATGCATGAGATAAAATAAAACATGTGAGATTGTAAATTCTGAAAGTACTTTCTAGCTGTAATCAGACAATTGCAATGCAAATAACTTAATTTGCGCATTCAAATCAAATTGTATACTGCATATATTAACACTAAAAAATGTCTGATACAAATGAATTTTGTGTACCTTTACGAGAAGCAGCTGAGTTGTAATTATTGTTGTAAGGAGCAGGTTTAGCATTCGGAGGCTGAGATTGAGGTTGAGGCACAATCTGGATGGGCCGTCCACTTGAGGCAGTGGCAATACTATTAGCTGCCGGTGCAATAATATTATTTGGGAGAGTGGCATTAGTATTTGTGGTGGTTGTAACGGGTTGTATACTGTGACTATGCCTGTTGTTGTCTTTTCTGATGTCTCCCTCCCGAGTCACATTGCTAACAGATCCAGAAACAGTAACACTTCCGTTCAGAACCTGAAGTGGGACTTTCTTGGCAATAACTGACGCAGCATTAGGATTTACTTGCCACGGATTGACTTTGGGTATGGGCGCCTCCACAAACTTAGGTTTATCCAACTCAATGTTGTCACCGCTGCAACAACTTCCTGCTCCGATATCTGCCTCACTACTTCCCGCACTCTCTATGCTATGCTCCCCCGAATTGTGTCGCTCATGAAGAGATCGAGGTATGGTATTTTCGTCTATATGCGAATCCGCCGTTGAGCTAGAACTCGTTTCTGAACACACTGAACCGTTCGTCATCTTTACAACGGGGTTATTTGTCAAAAGATTCCCGCTGTGGTTGTTCCCTTGACTGTTACCGAATGGAACGGGGCCGTTCTTGTCATTATTAAGCTGCTGAGGCACAACCTGTGGTTGTACCGGGTTCGTTTTTCTCCCCTCTGAAAACTGAATGCCTCCTCTCTCTCTGTCTCTGTCTCGATCCCGGAACCGTCTGTTTCTATTATGAGCTCTGAACATTGGTTGTGAGTCTCTTTCTCCATTACCATTATTGTTGCGGAATTTCATACTGTTTACATTTGAATGGTTTTTTCGTACCACTGTTTTAAAATCGTTCCCCACACCGTCTGAATTATATTGCTCTTTCTGAGCTTCGTCATTCGTGACATTATTGGACTGTTGTGTTTCTCCCCCACCACTTGTACCCCCATTCGTGCCGCCGCCGCTGTTAACACCACCACCACTACTACCACCACCACCACCACCACCACGAGTTTGTGGTCCTCTATGATGATGATGATTTCTGTATCTGGGGTGATGATTGTTATGAGATGAGGGGGGACCATGATTTAACGGTGGCAGCGGTGGACCAGGTCCAGGTTTCTGATTTTGAAGTAACTTTTTGTCTTCAACTTGTACACCTTTCTTTTTTTCCTCTAAAAGTACATTTGCACTACTGGCACTGACGGGAACATTGTTTTCAACACTGCCATTGTCATTTTTCATGCGTAAAACTATTTTTGCGTAGGACGTGTTCCCACTTGTCACAAAAGCTGTTTGCGGGGCAGTTGGCCCGGAGGCAACTTTATTTGTGCCCGTGGTCACTGCTGCAGAATCCACTGCTGAAGAAGCCATCGTTATTTTCTTTTGACTCTGTGAACGTGTGGTGGTAGTTGTCGGTTTGATGCTGCTGCTGACACAAATCCCTCGGCTTTCACCGTCACCCTTGTCTCAAACAAATCACAAAACATTAAAACAAAAATATTTAAACACTTCCTTCACATTTACAACGCATTATTTCTGATAAACATTGCGGTATTGCCGTAAAATTCACAGTTTAGAGTTGCTGAGTCCGAAAAATCTGTGGAGGAGCAGTTGGACTAACATTAAGTTCTCTCTTGATGGTCGTCTTCTGCGAAGAAAAGAAAACCCAAGTCGAGCATAGAACAAGAGCGCACAAACTGATGCGCATGAGTTCGTGTGGATCGCATGGCCGGCCGAGTCAGAGCTGCTGCCTAATGCCTTCACTCCTGCACTAAAACTGCTACAAACACCAAACACACACAACACACTCTTCAACACACACAGGCCCGACTACGTTCCTCAACCACACTCACTCACATTCTACAACCACTCTATACTCCCCACCTATAATTACACATATACCCAATACTATATACATTTATGTTCACTCATGGCCGTATCCAGGGGGTGGGTAAACGGCCAATTGCCTCCCCCGAAATCCCCAAAAAATTATTACTTTATAAGTGGTTATTTTCCACTGAAAGAACAAAATAATCTCTTTTTTGTGCATTTTGCCCTCTCCGAAATCGATTTTTGGATACGGCCGTGTATCCACTCTCTATGTGTTATAGTCATGCACTTTATTGTATGTAATATCTATAAAATCTATATGCATTATACAACAAATGATGTCGTACATTTGTAGCACAGCTAGACACGCATGTAGCGAATGTGAGTGTGAGAAATGCTGCTCATTCTGCATGAAACACAGACAGAGAGAGCTTCATATGTTGCGTAAACTCTTTTTATGCAAATTACCCTCTAAACGGACCAAGTACGTTACCCGTTACATGATCTTAATGTTAGCTAATATTTTTAATTTACTGTTTAATCCTAGAGTACTAGCCCTAGTTCCCAATGCGTAGAAAGAGATGGAAGGTATTTTATTTTTGGAAACTTTTGATAGTTTATGGTTTCAATTTTCTGGCTGTCTGACTGCGGGTCTGTCCGCTAATTGCATTCCAGGGATGAAATGAAGCCTGGGTCCTGGAAAATGTGTACTAGTACATAAGGTCTAAGGTTTAATGTACATGCATGCTATGTGGTTTCAGTTGCAGACATAAATTTAACCATGACAGAGAGATATTGCTTAAAATGTGTACATAATGTAAATTTAAAAAAATATTTTTTATGCTTCTAATACTTATTTTATTATATTCGTTTGCAATTTTATGATTTTGTCCTGTGAAGTTTATTAGACCTGAACCCACCTCGCCCCTAGTATAAAATATACAAAATGTCTAAGTAATGAACGTTCCTCTTTGGTTGCTGTATAATTAAATTGTATAAATATTATACGTTGCATTGCATAGTATTATACAATTGTACGTTGTACGTCTGTGTAGTACAAATGCGTACTACGCTACACTACTATAGGCATACGACCACCTGACTATACCGGCACACGAGGCACGACGACGGCTGTAGTCGGCACTATCCATTCATAATTTCCGTCACACTCATCCAACTAACCCGATCTTTACCAACAACACATTCGAAAGGACTCTTCTTACACTAATAGCTTCTCTATTCTTAATGCATACCTTCCAATTCATGCCACCACACAAAAGTATTATTGATTGACACACGATTGAAGAATAACAATAATTCCACTTTTTTGGGATATAAATAGAGTCTTCTTTCCTTTTAGAGCGTAAAAAGGTCATAATGAAAGGAAAGTTTATGTAATGTTTATATATACATTATTGGGAAAAAACATTAATTTTCATAAATTTATACTTTAAGACTTACAATTAGTATATAACTTATAAGATTTTCTGCTTCGTAAACGATTCTAGTGTGTACAATTGATTTAAAAAGTATCTGTCAGTTAAAGGAGTATAATGGTTATTTAAAATTTAAGTGGGTCCTTTCATGTAGCACTATAATATTATATCAACAATGCTTAATACTCTTTCAAATTTAAACTCGAACTCATTAACATTAATGTATACTTCATTCTGATCGGGTCTCTTTATATATTGCTATCGGGTCATTATGGTTCATATGTAATCTAAATACTACTACAACTACACTATTATACTACAGTCACTACTACAAACAGTATTTTATTTTATACCAACTAAATAGCAGAGTCGGCTGCACTGCATGATTCCATGTATATGTAAGGAATAGATTGTGACTGCCTATATACATTAGCAACGTTATAGAGCAGCCAAATAGTCATAGTCATGAAAGGTCCTCTTTAGAGAATTGAAGTCAATTGACTGGGAAGAATATAATCTGTAAAAATGTTAGGGGTTTCGTATATATATTGGTGTACATAATCCAATCAATCCAATCTTCGCATCTTTATCAGACTGAAGGGGAAAAGTAATGTTATGTAATAATAATGTTTTTTACTTCAATGTTTGTAAACTATGCACACAACAAACAAACTTACACAACTCTGTCCATTGTTTACAAGGTGGTGTATATTTCCAACATTTATTCGCTTTATTTTTCCCAATGAGAAGAAATTATTATTTGTCTAACTACTTGCCAAATCTAGGGTTTTTAGGTCTAGTCCAAAAAAATGCATACCTAAATTAATTTCAAAACTATTCGAAAGAGGTTACATATAGTATAGCGTAAGAAATACTCAGTTTCTTTGTGCATAAGAAGTCAGCTAGGCAATGGTGAATGGAGGATCTAGTAACAGGTTTCACAGGTCCAAATCTCAGCCCCCTGCCAAATATGAATTTACATTAGATGATTAGGCTGTAAATAGCAAAAAGAGGTTTTTGTTGATATTGTCGCAAATTTTTTGCAATTTTTGACTTATTTGTACCTCCTATTTGCCTTTTTCTATCCCCGACAAAACTAGTTATTCGATCCAATTGCTGATGCAAACGAACCCACTCCCCCTGAAAAATCATAGATCCGCCACTGTTACAGGGAGTTGGAAGTATGTTTAAATGCGATTTCGCCTCTACAAGAAGACACTGTCATTGCGGTATATATAAAGGTAGGGGGTTTGTCTTAAGTAGTTAATCTGTTTTTTATTGTTCACCTGGCTATTTATATTTAATCTGCGACAAGCAGACGTTTACATACACACGACTGACACGACTTGTAAACGTATTGAATAGCCTACTTGTTAGCAAATTGCTAAAAACGACTTAAAACGTTCTAACGTTATGTTACCTGTGGTTATGATTTGTGAACTGGACTGGAAAGGGTGACAATAGTGACACAGCGAAGTATAATCATAATTTTGTCGTTTTAGCTAAAAATCAATAAAATTGTCTGTATATAAGTAGGTGTAGGTATATTGGAAGTATAATACATAGTATGAATTTCGTTCACAGCTTCACATAAAAGAAGTTGCTTTTGGATCGCAACTACGCACATAATACAATGTCTGTGGCTGTTTCCTGCAGAGTAGCATTGCAGACTGCAGTAGTGCAAAGTGTGTTTACACGGTACACATGAGTGATGGGAATTGGGAAGTGAAGCATAAAGAGCTACGTTTATCAACTCTTCATTCATAACTAACACGACAATAAATGACAATGACACACAAGCAAGTCCATGCGATTATGTATGCACACTCTTTGTTTATAAATACATACTTTCAATAAGTGCTTGGATACGATACAAAGAGATTTACCTTTTAGTTATATATAGGCAGTCAAAGTTTGTTCATGAAAGTCAAAAGTCCTGATAAAATATCGTTGCAAAGACAATAATTTGCTGACATTTAAGGTCCTGACCCATAAGCAACAGCAACACTATCATTTAAAGTAAATACTTACATTATGCGCAGGTATACACATAGGTATACACATAGTTGGCATACTAAAGAAACTAGACGTTAATAAATAGATCTAAAAGCTGTACGATAAAATAGGTATAACTAACTAACTAGTGTAACTAGTACAAAGTACAAGTACCTCATAACTCACGATATTGTAATACATACACTGACTATACAGCAGCAATAAAGTGTCTCACATGCATGCATGCTGCACTTCTCTAGTATGATAGTTCTCTCGAGAAGGGAATATCATAAAATTGGGAAAAAATGTGTAAATTGTAAAAACTTACAGGTATTTGAACTCTCCGAAGCAGTTATACAAACCAAGACTCTTCTACCCAGCATATAAGTATGAATTTCTTACAATCACTCGGTTATTGCAACAACAATGCAAGGCTAAAATAAAATCTGACTCTGAGTTCTCATACACATTTTGAGTTTTGCAGTTGAAATTTTGCAACATTTGCAAATTTATGATATAAATATGATGCAAAAATATAAATTCTTTGTTAGGAGAATGTTTTTGAAGCGTCTGTGGCTTAATTGCATGAAATCCCCAACAGGAGTGGAAATCCTAGTTATGTCTGGGTAGCAAATGCATCTGATCACTAACTGAACCACGCCCTTTTGAACTTTTCATAGAAAATCCCCCAGGCTTGGGCAGGGCCAATTCATATACACATGTATCTATAGTAAAAACGAGATCCTTACACAAATGTCTTTCTTATGTAACACTTGTAACGTTGTACAAGTACGTGTATCATATACACAACACAACTAAAGAACAAAAACAATACTGTCGATCTGCTCTCATGTATAAGAAGAGTCTTGCTTTTATTCATGTATTGTGTGTGCTTCACTTTGAGATAGAGATTGCGATTGACATCAAAATTCATAACATCATTACATTTGTCTATATATGAACTACGTCTCGTCTGATGCTTATGCATGTGGTGTGCAAGAATACTTGCATGTACATTATACTCGGAGTGTAGTGATCTATAACTGTGGATGTGAACTGTGTATGTACATAATGATATGATACATCCAAGTCAATTCTTTGAAAGAAAGCTTTGAAAAGCCATTGGAGATGTTTAATCTCAATAATTGTTTGGAGGAGCCGGGCATTGTATTCTGTGCTTTTGTAAAATAATGACTAAGAACATAAGTACAGACACATTATCGTTATTGATTATAATTGTAATTACTTAACGAGGATG
This sequence comes from Pogonognathellus longicornis, assembly GCA_034694085.1. NCBI lineage: Eukaryota > Metazoa > Arthropoda > Collembola > Entomobryomorpha > Tomoceridae > Pogonognathellus > Pogonognathellus longicornis. The sequence continues at coordinate 23,976 of JAQFYB010000409.1, forward strand.
AATATCACAGTATCAATCTTTAATGAGCTACTTGAAGCGCATACTACAAGACCATTCCATGCTCACAGAATGCATTAAATTACAATATATTGGAGACAGGACTGTATGTTTGTGTGTATAGTTTTAACGTGTTTTATATACAAACAGGTACTGGAAATAGTAAAAATGTATGCCGTAACCATCCCATAATGAAATAAATATTGACCCTGCTTTTTGCTTGAAAGCTATGAGTGTACGATGTATACAAGAAGAGGTGAGTAATAGATCATCTATACATGTAGTGATAGGCAGTTTATAAATTATTCGTTGTTTGTGCCGACATGTTCGATATGTGCCAATGCAATGTAATCTCTCGTAATATAGTCAACTTGGACCAAATAACATTGCAGTTGTTAGCGGAACTAAAACTAAACTGGTTCAGGTGTCTGTGTTTAGTTCGATATGCTCTTCTACGATCACTGCAATGTATTTTGCAGGTTGCAGAAGTAGAATTTGCTTTGACTTGACTTGCTTGACCATCGTAGAACAATTAAAGTAGACGAACTGGTCGGATTGCAATTTGCAGCTCTCTTTATAAATGCATTATGTAAAAGGAGTTAATATTTATACCCCAAAGAACTATAAAATGCATATTATCATCATACATGTACACACACACGACAAATCCTACATTCAATATTATTTGCACATGTAATGTGTGTATAGTCTATAGCATATAATATTGAATAAGTTTCAACTCCGTGTTGTAAAGGTAGAACATGGTGCAGTGAGGCTACTGAGGCATATCTTGCATGATATTCTTTCATCTTTGCATTGAATGGTTTGGTGGGTACCCGCACCTGCAATATTTCCTCTCCTTGGTAGTTATATGTGCAGATTTGCAGATAACGTCAGGATTTTCTGCATGGAAACCATCTCTCATCAGTCACATCATCATGAACCTACCTGTACCCACCTAGCTACCTATACCTATAATATCTTAACACTTAATGTATTTGATATGATGTAAGCTCCTGTATACTAAACTTCTTAAAAGTTGATGCAAACCCAAGTAGTGCAAGTATATATACCACACTCGTCCAACTACGTTTATACTAATGGTGCTTGTAATTGCACACGTTTTATACTAAAATATAGTCTTATAGCTTTTAGCTTCGTTTAAAGTGCACTTATTGTAAAATAACTTCTACCGAAACAACGAACACGAAACAAGATACTCTGTCAAATGGAGTAATTAACACCAAATGGGAAAAAGGCACGTTAAGGAAATTAATGAAAAATAACCTCTACCCAATACCAACCTTTTCAATTAAGGAGAAAGTTATGCCGTCTTTAGCGTGTATAAGGCAAGTAGGTTCAGTATTGGATACACTGGCGTAACCAGGGGGAGGCAAGGGCCCAATTGCCCCCCCCCCCCAAAAAAATCCTGAAAAAATAAGTTATTTTATCAAAAATGTACCAAAAATTGCAAAATTATTCGAGCGCAAATTTTATGTATTTTATGTTCATTTTTGCCCAAATGTGCTCAGATTTTTCGCTCTTCGCGCAAAAATGAATATGTCTTGAGTTTGCCCCCACGAAACCAAATCCTGGCTACGCCTATGATTGGATACATATACATACTCATGTACATATAACGCATTAAATGTACATAGCAAAATACACAAGCTACAGTGCTATACATAATAAGTACTCTGCTGTGTAAATCTACAATGTAGTACAAACTACATTATTGTAATATCCAGCTGCATTTATATGTAATCGTCAATTACTATGGTTAATGGTAGTAAGGAATAGTTAGGGTTAGGGTATGGACGGAACGAGAATATTGTAATTGAAGTAAGTAAAGTGCCTAGTTTGTGCCTAGCTACACAGTCTTTATTGTAAATGTGTGTGAAAGGTAGCTGTGGCTCCATGGTTTACTTCGCATAAGAATGAAATAATTTTTTGCAAGTGTTTATTGTGCCGTTTGGGTTGAAGTGTGCTATCACTAAGCTCTGCGGTGGGAATTACTACACATAGAGATAGGATGATGCTTTGTGCAATATAATGATAATGTGTAATGTGAGTGTTGTGTAGTTAGTTACTATAATAATGAAATCTAAATAACAATCTTATAAAATCGTAAACCCAGTCAATGTGAGTCCAACAAAGCAATAGTGGAAGTAGGTACTTACTACACCATAACAATATATAAGTGCATATTATTGTATGGAGCTATAAACATTGCCTTTATACACTCATTCACACTTGTGTTGTGAGTGTTACATTAAATTCAGCTGCGCTGTGATACAAATTATGCAAAAAAGTGAATGATGAATATAAATCATATAGCGTAGTATACACAGAGTAAATTAAGAGCTTGTGAGCTGTTGAAAAATGCTGGGCTCTTGAAGCGTAGAAAGAATCCCTTCTATCAAAATGCAATATATGTGTATTTCGCTATACACAACAAATGCCACAGAGCCACATCTATTACCACACACCATAATGTTGATTTAAAAACCATGAAATAACACAATACTGATCGTAGCTCATGTAAAGTTTCCTTTCAGACACATTTCATTTGAAGAACGTACACACACACACGTGCAGGTACATTATTATACATCCCATCTCTTTTTACCTACAGAACACTTTTATGTCAATGTATTACTACAGGTATAAATAAGGTAGAATGCTCATTTGTAAGTATTTTTAGGTGTATAGAATAGTAATAGAGTAGTTATCTATTCCATATCTAATCTGCACAAGACACAACTACACAACTCTACAGCGATCAGTGTACCTTTACTACTATAAGTACTCAAGTACCTACTTTACTTTATTTAGGGTTTTCATAGCTGATAGTGTATGTATTATAGTCAACAGAGTCTAGCCAAATGAAAGTATACTCAAAATATGTACGAGTGTGTATGCATTGTATCACGAATGTTTTATAACAACTTCATATTCACGAAGCTACATCGCAAATCGCTATACAAACACTCTAAAAAGTCAACCCGTTTATATTATGTATTTCCTATACATGCTATTCATGCAGGTCTGCATGGAGAATTGCATTCATTCTTTTAACAACACAACTAAAAGTAATTCAAGCAGGTAGTTACAAATCATTGTTACACCTATATAATTAAATCTATAGCTTATGCACTACTGTATTCACAACACTCGACTCTGTACTCATCTTTGACTTTGGTTCAAAGACAACACATCACACCACACCTGAATTATTACAAATTTCTAAGCACATACACATATTGAATATATTATTTGTATATATGCTACCTACGATGCTACGATTTCTCCAGAAACCAATGCAACATATAATTAATGTCATAGGTAATATATACATTTCGTACATGCGTCTTACTTTCATACATGCATAGGTACATACACACACATAGGTAAATCAAGCACACGCTTTAATTTATATAAGACATCTAGACATCCTTAAGAAATGTAGAGTCCTTCTTCTGTCGAACTGGTCTTAAGCTACAGATATATTCCACATAGCTCTCAGACTGAAAAAGCAAAAACTGATTGAATGACTGAACATTGGTGTGTCGTGTACCAACTAAGGTGTGGAGGCATAGAGGCATTTTCAAGTGTAGATATTTATATAGGTACTACTAGAGTGAAGTATGTAGTTACTACTAGACACTAGATGAGTCGGTTTGTTGGATGGAATAGGAGTGTAGATAAGGGAGGTTTATACTCTGTAATTAATACGACTCTTAAGTTACAGTAGCTGGGGCTGTTGGGACAAAAAGACGAACTGTTATCTTTTTAATTCCATACACTTCATTTGATGATGTTATGTGTACGATGTCAGCTCGAGATAGAAATCGGCCTTAACAGACACAAAGCTTTCTTTATCATTTATGTATATAATATCATGATGCAATTGGTCTCCAGACAGACGAGAGTGTGAGCAGCAACAAATCAGCAATGTTCCAGAGTGTTTTAGTATTTGCAGATGAGGAGAGAACGCAGGATGCGAGTACCTAACTAAATACCTACCTATGCATACAAATACTACCAACCTAGATCTTAGCCTACTCTTACTACAGGGTGCTCAATGTAATGCTAAACGGGTTTGCATGACATAACTATAAGCTACCTAATATTCCAAAAACTGTGTGTAGGATGTCAATTGTAAATTCATAGCGTTTCATGTCATTGTGTAGTAAATTGATTCTCCTTTGATATACACAGTTCACAGAATTCATTCTGATTCACATCATAGTCATACTACAAGGAAATCGACAAAACTTTAAGCAAGGGTTAAAAATTATATTTTCTACGTACCTATATCTATCTTTGTTTATTTCAAGACTGTACCAAAAGCCCTTAATACTAATTTCATCTGTATTTGTGTATGTATAAAAGATTTCTACCTGCCTAGGGATGTATGTATAACTTTTAGTCATAACAGCAGCATTGCCGTGCTGCTTTAAATACTCTTGCTGTATTGTGTGATGTATTCTACAATGAGGAGGATGGATCAAAAGGAAGAGGAAGGTTACACCATGATTTGGTGTTCTGTTTGATGTAGGTACATAATATAATGTTGTTTGGCATCTGTGTGATGTACGTATTGCATCGTTTGTATCGGACTTTGACAACACAAATCCTCTTGTACCATAACATGCATACTATAAGCATAACCAGGATAAGTAACCATATAAGTTTAAGGAGAAATACGAAACCGTCATTTGGTCCACCCTGAATATTTTATCCACTTAACCTTGCACATCAATTTATGTGTTTGATTACAGCCGAGATGATTCGGCAAACCTACGCTGCATCCAGAACAGAATACTACATTTACTACGACCACTATAGTACTACTATAACACATGTGCATTTGTATGTATACTAACAATAACCATGTGTCATCATAATCACCATACTACTTTTAAATCCTTTTTCGTAGGTATTATGTATCACACACACGATTTGTAAATGAAGTTATGCATGTACGCAAATAGTAAAAGCGTATTATTTAAGGTGCCTGAGGCTACCTTGTAAGATATGAGGTGTTTGATTCTTATAATACCATGGCATAATATTATAGGTGTATACGATCAAGCATTTTAAAAGCAATTATTGTTATATTATTACTATTCTGTGTTATTATTACTGTTTGTGCTACCAAGGACGTACTTAGAATAGCATCACCCGACACCCCTACACAGTAACTCTATACACTCATAGGCCTCATAGATCATTATTGATTAAATCCATTATCATATTAATTACACACACGTTGACAGCGTTTTTATGGTAGCTAAAGGTAATTCAGGAGTTTTTAAGCTTTTTAGAGTACAATTTATTAACTAGAATTGAGAAATCAAGAAAACCGGAAAATACCGGAAAGTTAATCCTAAAGTCAGTGATTGGAACTTTGAAAGATTGGTTGTGTAGTTGAATTGAAGTGAACCCGTCTTAAAACAACTTTGGCTACTTCCATGACTGAAATCTCACTCCACCATGCAACCACCATAGCACACTACACTACCAGTCTCTATGCCCGAAGAAGAGTAGCTCTTTGATAGCATGACTGAACCTCGTTGCAATCACACAATCCATTCGACTACTTGTATTTTGTATATATACTTAACTTGATATGTCGGCATGAACAACTGGACTGGTTTTACTAATAATTTTAAGGTCTAATAGGAACGAAGGAAGAAAGAATACAATGTAAAACCCTGATGCAAGGATACACAACAATATTACATTTATTATAAGGTTGATCCCTATATTAGATTCTTTCCTAGGTAGTCATTGAGACATGCATCTCCCTCAAAGAAGAGTCCAGTAGATTATTCCTGTTTCACCATCATACTTTCTACAAATAGAGGTACTCTCCAATATTCCAGCACCAGTTACTTCATCCTTTACACTTTACACCAACTCTCACTCCATACTTTACAAGGCTTAACTCACAATCCTCACTCAAATACTAATACACTCGGCCCAACAACCAACCAAACAACCACCCGACTCGCTAACAACACTCTTCATAAATAGATAATAATAATACTGCACTATAAGTATACATACTATATTTACTACATACATTAATATAGCTACTATATATACTTACAACAAGGCCGTATTTAGGATTCCATTTTGGGAGTGGCAAACCAACATGATGCATCCAAGTGTCTGTTATCGCGCGTAGCACAAATTTTTTTAGCTATTTTACGCCGAAATCAATCTAAAACAGATGAAATTTGCGCGTAGGGCGATAATTTTTGCAATTTTTGCACTTTTTTGTTAAAATAACCTATTTTTCCCGATTTTGGAGGGTTAATTGCGCCATTTGCCCCTCTAAATACAGCCTTGAATACTATGTATGTATCACAAATATTCAGACAAGTTGAATATCAGCAAGCGTTAGAGATAGAGATAATTCCATGCACTGTGTAATAGTATTATAATGTTTCTCTTTTGCTACTCTAGAGTACAGGGACAAACTAAGGTATAATTTAAGTGTAAAAGTGTAACACAAGCATAACCTTTTACAAGTACTGGTTGTGTTTGTATAAAAGTGGATGGGCAATGCCTACACACAGTGCATAAATGGTGTATCGCATCAAAAGGAATAAAATATGGAATGGAACATGGAAGTCTAAATTGACTTCAACGCTCAACTTCAACCTACTGACACGCTCACATGAATAAAATAAGCAACGAAAGGCTTTACTTTAACTGACGGAGTTTATTAGCAGACACCATTGTATTTGTATATCGCTATACAAATGCAGTGTTACAACTCCCTTATCTTCACTCTGTTTTTTTCTGGACTACTGGCAATGAGTGCATGGACTAGACCTGGAATGTACAATGTAGACTTGACTTTTTACTCTATTACTGTGTCTTACTATAATACACACAATGAATCTACACAAAGACTGCTGGATGAAGTCAATAGTAGTATTAGTGGCTAGACTCCTTATCTAATTTACACTACGCATAAGCCGAGCCATGTATAGGTACATACAAGCATCAGTTTAGCATAGTGTAAGTATGCACACGTATTTCTAAGGGTTTAGACACACAGAGAGATGGACAACATTTAATATGATATCGAATATTGCTAAGCAGCTTGCAAACTTGATATGCCACACGGTCGAGAGTGTTGTATGTATAGGAATTTTTTGCACAATCTGCTTTAAGAGAGAGATATTTTCTTTCTTGTGTTGTGTTGCCTATATATCTTATGGCTTATCATTCTTTTCATTATAATGTAAAAGCTGGTCCTGAAAATCGTTTTGGTTGGCTTACGTGGGCTGTTGGTGTATTAGTTTAATGTTGTCGGAGGATGTCAGCTAATTTTATATCTGTCTGTGGTTAGCAACCAGCTTGTATATTGTGTGTTGGCTTTGGTGTATGTTGATGCCTGTAATATGTTGCTCTATAGAAAAGTAATCCTGGTATTGTGTAAATGTAAAGCAACTGCTGCTCCATGCTCCTGTGTTATTATTCTAGTTGTACTTTTAGTTTATAGCTTGCATGTTGTGTGATGTGATGTTATGTGTACTATGGTTTCAAAGATGCCAAATGTACAATAACAAAGGATTCTAAAGGTTAAGATATAAGATATAACCTCTTCATCACTCTATGTGTATACCTATACATAGTACTACGTTCTTTAGAGCTTGCTACTTACATAGACGGATCGGAGCAGGTATGCATCTGTAGTATGAGTGTATAGTGTATGTAGTAGTGGAAATTGGTTTGGAAAAATAAATATGCTCGTCTTGTTATGTTGTGTTGCATGACGTAGGTTTTTATTACACTTATACTTGTGTATGTATGTACGTAGTAGTATGAAACGTATGTGTGCTGTATATTTACAATGTACGGATGTAATTTCTAAGAACTAAAAGAATCAGCATTATAATACGTTTAGTCAACATGTTGTGTATGTACAGCATAGACACAGAGCTACACACGGTGTACATGTATAAATGCTTAACAGTGTAGTAACTGCATAAAAATTTAGTACGAAAATGTAAACTGCCAATATTAGTTGGCTAATATTGTTATATGATTATAACATGCTACATTTGTAAAAGGATATTTTGCTAAAACGAGTATTTTGTATATACCTCACACACACAGGCCAGAAACAGCAACCAAACTTTTATTCAATCATTCCATTCTTCTCCATAGGTTATAGTTTATCGTTGTCCAGTTCTCATAAACATGTCGTCGCAAGTATTTGTAAGTGTACACTGTGCACATGTATAGTATGTTGTAAGCATGGAGTTGTTTTAGACTTTTTTATATAAATGAGCTTTTGAAGAGCTTTGTTGGCCTGACCCACCTATCTGCACAAGTGTAAGTTTGTGTAGTTAAGCACTACACTTTACTTTACTTGTTCTATAAACATGCAGGTAGCGTATACAAAACATTCCTGGCTAGACTCACATCTTTCTTTTGTTTATATCATCCCATCCCCATCATTTGCCTTCCTAACCGATATTTTAACATGTGCATATACGCAGTATAATAGTGCTCTGTGCAAAATTTTAACTTGTTGTGTACCTACCTATGTGTTTTATAGCACTACTTATGTATACAAAATGAATGTTAGTAAATATTATGCAAATTACTACAAAACCTTCACCCAAAGACCGCCGAAATTTTAATCGTCCATTTTGCTTTCTATTTGTACATTGCACTACTAAATTTTATTAATAGTGCATTAAAAAACTGCGATTCATGCTTAAAATGATTATGGAGATTATCATCATAAATATTTTGTAAAGAAGAAAAGAAGACCTTTCCAATGAATCTCGAATTTCTAATTATTTTTAATGGCTAATGAAATACAATGCGTTTTTTAAACACTTTAGCATTTATCTTTCTGTTTAACTATACACACAATTTGAATGTATGGATGTATAAAGATTATTTTCATACTGCAATATATTTTTGTGAAAATGTATGTGGACAATCTTCCATTTGATGCAAGACAGACAAATCCCTAAACTAACTGGGTCAATTCTGCTATATTAATTCCTATTAAGGTATAAACTTTAGAAAAGCTGATCGATATCATGACACAGAGTGTAATATGACGCATACTAAATACATGAGGCTTTTAGTTATTAGTTTATTATACTCAAATTACATAACGTAATGTTATTCGCAAAGACTATAACAAGATGTTCAAATGTTAACTGAGAATGGTTCAAAGTGGTTTAAACTTGTAATATTAATTACATCAAGTTTTCTTGTTTTGTTTGCATAGAGTATTACATATAACATTAATTTTCATTGCTCGTAAACATCGTTGCATAATTTGAGAAAGGAGAATTCTGTTGTCAGTCAGAGCGATTTGTTTTTAAGTAGGCCTTTAAAGAGAATTGTGTAGTGCAAGTTGAGAACCACAAAATAATGTGCAGTGTAATTAAATGTCGGTAATTCCTAAATGATGGCTATACTTCTAATTATGGTAATTCTGGGAACAGTAGTCAATATTTCCATACAGAACACCATTGATTGCACCAGAAGCAATGAAATGACGGATCGGGAAAATAAAATAAATGATTTCTGTGAGTGCAATGCAGTGTGTTAATAGATGTGTCCTATGTTGAACTATAGAGCGCAATAAAGCTGAGGATACATGTCATACTCCAAACATAACGAGGTTTGTGAGTTAATTAAATAAGCAAGATAATCATCCAGCATAGGAGACTCTCCCAAGGCTCAAGGTAGGCTGTGCAATTAGTCTCATTGTTTGAAACTACAAGAGCTATTAGGAAATGTTATTTATCCAACTGTAGATAATTTATGTTCCAGTTCACTTCACAGTATTCTGTATACATACAAATATCAACGTTCCTGTTTATCTTGGCTTCTGCCCTGCTCCCTCTCTGCCTCTTTCAATGGAATACCAACTTCATTTAAGTGTGTCGCACAGTTGTTGTTCATGTACCTCTCTATACCTGTAGATTAAGTAGAAACGTGATTCGTTCTATTACCAAGATGCCTTTATAACATTAAAGCTATACACCACATCCAATACTGCACTTATAGACATGCATATGATGTACCACACCAACCACGCACACCAAGATACTTAGTATACTTATTTGCACAATTAACTTTACTAATTGATTTAATTCTTCCCCATAATATGCCTCGTTAATCAATACACCACAAGATCGTCATAATCCTAATTGACTAAACTAGGGAACATTATGAGATCAATTTGACGAACCTTTTATTTACCTAGGTATGCTATACAGAAAATGCTTAATGCATGTAATTGTATTAATGTGGTATATGAAACTAGCTACAGTGTTTATGCCATAAAGCTATTCACAGCTTCTTGAACTTTTGTTTCGACTCTTTAGCTTTAGTTCTCCATCACAGACAACAGCAGTACAGATACAGCAATGATTGTGTATAGCTACTCATTGTTGATTATAAAATGCCACTTGTTTGTAAAGCAATTATAATTACACTTTTATATAGTAATAAACAATAGTATGTAAGTAGGTACAAGAAGTATCGATAAATACACCTACCTATTTTTGAAGGTATGTGTTGTTAACAAGGGTTAGCCCTCCCCTTGCTGGTTATGTTAAAGGCATCGCATTGTGTTGTCTCGAAGATTGTTGTAAGTACAAAGTAAGTACAAAGGAGAATACAAACGCAAAATGTTTACAACTGTGTTGAGCAATTTTTGTTCTTGCATATATTTAGAGCTATAGACTGAAGGTCTAAGGCAACCTATAGCTTGTCTAAGGCAATTCCAGACAAATAAAATAATCTGGTCTCATAATCGCAATCACACATCACACACCATACCAAGGAATTAATAAACTTCACAGTACAGCAGACAATATTTTTTATCTTTGTACAACGTAGTTGCGTATATTTTTATAATGTAGTAGGCACTACTTAGTACAAATAATAAAAATAACGCATCCGCATGTGTTTATATTAGGTACCAGACTACATTATAGTCGACTAATGCACAGCTACAAATATTAAGAATTACTATAGGTGGGTACTGTCTACACTGAGGTGTTATAAGTTAGATACTATTATATCACATACATTAAAAGCAAAGTAACAGTAATGAAATGAAATGGGAAGGACATCTAGTACCATGTGCTTCTGTTCATTCCTTAGTCTATTAACTCTGACTAAATATTAACACCATACTGTAATGAAAGGTATAATAAAATTGTATACATACATTGTGTATGGGCACACTAATTTTAGAAAATTGCTTATATAATTAATGGTACAATATTTGTATGTTTAAATAATTATAATCGTTTAGCTACATAATGTCAGCAACAATTTATACAGCGATAAATCTGTCACTTGATCAATGTGAGTTTGTATATGTGTACAGATTTTGTTAGCTTAAATTAACTCGAGATAAGAGGAACTTGCGATTACTTCTATTCTGCTGATACAAGCAATTTCCAAAGTTGTCGAAACATTAAAATCATGTCATGGATAACGTAGCGTTGCCATTTTTGTGCTTGAAGTGAGTTTATATGTAAATTATCAATCCCACACACAACACAGTTCAGTTTAAACTGAAAAGGCAGCTTCTGAGCTCATAATATAATCAAATCCAACATAATCAAAGCTAAAAACCAAGAAGAGCATGCATGGGAATTGCGAACAGAAGGATTACACGTGTTGAAATAAAGCCGGTATCCATCCACCAACACCACATTCACATAAAAATCATCTATACGTGCATAAAACATGCACATTCATAAGCTTTCATGTTCACATTCACATACAATAATAATAATAGTTTAATAATTTAATAATAATGTCATTCTTATATCTTTAGCTGTAGCTTTGTAGCCTGTAGCTATGCCCTAAGTTAGTCTATCAATCTGCCAATAGTGACAGCCGTAAGTGGTGGTGTGGTAAGTGTAAATAATATTACACTCATCTATAACCTTTATATAAAATCATACAATATTTACTAACCTCATTATCAGTTTGTATTGTTATCAATACTTTTTTACGTATGTAAACTGCTGTAAAGATAACCACACACAGTGATTGAAATTAAAATGAAAAATATTCTTAGCAATGTGCTTAATGCTTAATTATATCATATGTTGCTTTTTTACAAATACATTGTAGCATGCAGGAGCAAAATATAGAATGAATGAGTATAAACCTGGAAGGAATTAAATGCTGGTGTTGCAAAACAGAATTCAATGTTACTTGATCATGATTGATTAGGGAGGAAAAACGAATGAAAGAGGAGTGAAGCAAAAGGACAAAAATTGACGACTAAAAACTTCCACGTATGTGTAATACCATCAATAATCAAATGTTTACAATACTCCAACTCAAAGTATATGAATTGGTAGTTATTACAAATATTCAGTTTGAGTATGTTTGCAAACCAATGCAGAGAATTACTTAGGTAGGATCATTCTTATGATATTTTGCCGTATAATTATTGTGGATCAATTATCATTTTGATTTTTGAGTCAAAATACTTGAACGTAATTTTAAAATCAAATATGTATCCTTGTATCAATAAAGATAAATATCTACATAAACATTACGTTATATAATATTAAAAAACATGTTAAAAATGAGGTTTACAGTCTGTGTATAAATGATCAATATTATGATGATTGAGGATTCCAATTAATTGAGTCCTTATACCATGAATCCCTAGTAATACTTGACTTCGAATGTCACGCTACAAAAGTATCACATTTCTACTTACACTCGGTGCAATAAGATATGTCATAAAAAAGTATTGTATTTTAATAGTAGCATTTTTATTTGCATGTAACGAATAAATAAATGTAAATTGTTATAAGTAAGTACATACATCATACAAGGTTAAGAAAAATGATCCCTAAAAACACTTTGAGATTTACGACATGGAAAATGAAATCGGATATTGGCAGACGTGTTTAATAAGCAAAACGAAATGATTATTATGCATCGGCACTTGATGTCAAGTGTTCAGACACCAGACGTGCAGACCTTACTCAGCAAATTGCATTTTATGTATAAATAGCTAGACTTGATTCGAATTGATTTATTTTGTAAGCATTGGAATGGAAAAATATTGTCCAAGAATGGATGCACATTGCGTGAATAGGATTATTATCTGATACATACATAATAATACTTAATAGTTTAACAGAAAAAGTATTGACATCTCATGCATTGACGTTAGTAAAATATGGCATAAATATTTGTAGCATGTTATTCCACGTCCATACAAACACACAAACAACCACAAAATTGCAAATAAATTGACTATTTCGGAAATCCGTAAACCTACTTAACAAAATTGTTGAGATAGGACATGCAATGGCATAAATGCTTATGTACACTTAAAAAACTGTCAGTGAACATTGCATGGAATATTTAGCAAGTGTGATTTAGTAGGAGTAGAAAATTGGTGTAGTTTGCAATTACAAAGCTTGAATTAAATATTGAGTTCATACATTACATGGCAAGCATTTTATTCCATGCATCCGGCACTTGAGAAAACAAAGGAAATATGCAAAAGAGAATAATAATAATAACATTCATAATCCTACAACTACAACCACTGCTGCGATATCGAATTCATACTTCTACGTGTATTGTACGTGTATTGTACGTGTATGAAACATGAAACGTTTTTTAATTTGTTATGCCCGACTGCTTGCACACTTACAACATATTAGTCATAGTGCACTATACGATTGCACAAACAAAATAATGTGAAGATTTTGATAACCAAAATCTGCAGGGGAACTTGTATACGTATGAGCATTAAAATGTAAGGCAAGAAAGTAAAGTTGTTGGAAAGAAGTTGTTTTAGGACGGATAAGGAAAGGACGACACAATTTCCCTCTTTGGACAAATGTGGTGGTGAAGAATCTAAAGAGCCAAGTGCATGGTGTGCATAAGATGCATGTTGAAGAAATGCAGTTTGTATTTAGGTATAGAGTTATAACATTCCGTGGTCTGTAGCCTCTTAGACTCGAGCATAAAATTGAGATTAGGGCTAGGGCTGTACGATACACAGATTAGGTAGTAAGTGATGTATAGTAAAACTAGTAGGTACCTACTGTTGCTTGATATCATATTATAGGGACTTTAGTAGAGAGAGATGATTTGGGTACTATAATTATTGAACTAGCTCACGAAACTACATCTCGTGGTTTTACTATTAGTGCCATTATTATATTATGCTTCCATTTTTTATCTATGCAGATTATGGGTGCCATTCCATGAGGAACAACGTGCACAAATCTTATCATACGACAGCATGCAAAAACAGACACAGATTTCTCTCCATTTGACCACAATCAATAATAAATATGAAACATGTTCACCATGTGGTAAGTTTAAATGAATGCTTCTGCTTCGGGTGACAAGGAAATGCATACATTATCCAACTCTTCTTTAGTATTTCACCGGTTAATAAACTGACTGTGTGAAATACAAGATCTTCGCTTGTATGAATAATATGAGATCATGAGAAACCAAAAAATACATCACCTACTATGTTATAAGTGCAAATAAATATTATTGCAGTGCACTATGTATCACGAGACTGTGAGATTTATGGAAACATGTTACAAATATCGATATATTAATGGCACAAGTTGAAGGAAAGATAAACTTTGACCGTAGCAAATGCGTATTTTTAATTAATTTTGTATTCAACCTATAGACAGCAAGCAAACTTAAATATTAAATAATTCTACCCGACTTGTTTGGATCTATGTATTAAACAAATAAATGTTTGCTCTGGTGTTTATTGAAAGTATCAATTAAGGTTTTTTAAAGTCCTAATCCTAAGGCCAACCGTAAAGTAAAGCTAAGCTATGTATGCCTTTTATTACAATCTCATCTAGGTATGTATATGTATGTGTTTAGTCCATGTTTTTTTAGCAAATAATAAAGATACCTAGGTATACATACACCTAATCCACATAGAATAATATGTATACTATTTACATACACAAATTTCTTTATACATACCTACACTTTTAATATATATTATGCAATTCTAAATTTTGTCGTATCATATTGATACAGGAATGCTTCACTTTATCGCAATGATTTTACACAAACATAAATTGATATTGATTTAATAATAGGATTGACTGATTGACCTACTTGAAAGCTTGAATCAATTCATATTTATACATACTTCGTAAGCTTTACATGTCATGAGTACCCTATATTTAAATAAATTACTATTGCATTTATGTAGGTACATTATAATTGAAAATTGTGTTTCAAATGATACCAATGTATTCGTAATATGTAGGTATTAGCAATTACTTGACTTGAGTATACCTACCTACTACCTACACAGAAAATATGTGGCTAAACTTACAGCATCCTCATTTTTCAACCTTATTTATTAATTGTGTAGTTTGATTAAAATACTATGCAGATTTCACAGTAAATTGTGGAATCTAAGTCGGTGTAAATTCCGACTCACTCAACAGCTACATAGTGATACTAGTTACCTATACTACATTAGCATAAATGTGCTCTAATTAGTATGCGATTTAGATTTTTCAATATCAGGTTCTGTCAATAAGGTGACTGGATAATTTTGTGCTGCTCATTGCTCATCGTTTCTACTGCGTTGCATATTGTTTGTCATTGAAAAACAGATACATGTCTAAAATGTCTATTCAATTCATATGGACAGTGTATATAACCAAATGCTGTTCTTTAATTGTAAGTAGCGACCCACACTACATACAAATGCTAAATGCATAGGTATTGAACGGATCCACGTATTTACGGGTACATACCGCACTATTTTATAACAAGCAGCCTTCATTTCATTCCGTATCTCTCTAAAGGTAATTTGACACAGCTCCTAATGCTAATAACAGATTATGCAAACAAACATCTATACCAAGTGTAATACTAATACCAAGTGTAATACTAATAATGATATTCTACATGATTGGATGCATGAATTAAAAATAATTTATCTAAAACCAAGTACAGACTTTACAAACAAGGATCAAATACACTTAAAATATGTCGCCGAGTTTTATCTCCATGCTGCGGTGTTTATGATTTATGGCATCATGTGAAACAAGCTGTATGTTTGTATGTATTCTAGCTGGAATATTACTACATGAATTGTACAATAAAAATTCCTGTGCTACATATTACTTACCTGCAAAGGTTAAATATGCTGTGCTAAGCAATGACAAATAAAACAAAATAAATTGCTTTTTGGTTATTTACAGGTTGAGTCTAATGCAAGGCAGGTATAAGAGATTTCTAAATGATGCAACTCGCAAAACTAATTAAAAATACACAAAAGAATCGACGCTGCCAACAAATGTCAATCATGAAATAAACACCACGTGTATAGTCAATCACTAAGCACTAACTGTGTTAGTATGACATAATTGATCGACAATCGATAGTGCATTTTGTAGATAACAATTGTTCATAAGATGGATGATGATTTTGAAGTGTATATACTGAAATCAAGTGCTCGTAATTATTTCTTTTTCCATGTATAAACCAGTAGACACAACACAGACAGGTTTGGCAGATATACACTAACACACTAACATTAATATTCTTACATTTACCCACTTGAAACAAGTATTGTATATTAGCTTTAGATGGACATCCCATTTTTGAAAAGATTGTGAATTCATTCATAATTGTTTTTTTGTATAGGTACTCGTCACATTGTTAGGATCAGAGAGGAAGAAAATTCAACGAAAACAGATGCGTTTCATAAAGTGACATGATTTATTCTGATACTTCCATTAAATATTAATTATTTACTAATAATTGTAAAATGTATAAGCACCATACATTTGTAGTGTACTTATTATGCTACATAATTACCCCATTTTTACACAATAAACAACTTTTCCATTGTTTTATCGATATTATTAGTATTTTAGCAACACACCGAGAAAATAGTTAAGCAAATTCAGTTCACAATGCTGCTAGAAAACTAAAAGTTTCATTCCTTTCATACTCTCATCACAAAAATGCATTTAGGAATTTAAAACTGGTTAAAATACACTTATACATGTAGTATCTTCCTGTAACAATATTGGTAGAGTTCATTTAAAATGTATAACTTAAGATAAAGATTAATACATACGGTAACCCTACTATACTACGTTATCATATTAAAATCATTTAAAATACATGGTAAATCAAACAGTTCAAAACAGTTACGACAAGACGGGATTGGATTAATGAATGATACATTATATCTGTACTTACTACTTCTACTACTGGTACAACCACTCACGTAGTTCATAGGACATTTCTTATTGCCTGAATTCAAATCACTATTTTGCATTCAGAAAGTTTTATTTTTGTAGAACCATTAATTTTATACGTTAAATGATTCTTCATCAACTATATCACAGTAAATTGTGCCATATCAATTCATACATCTTATTATGCGCCCCATGTCCTTGAACAACAAATATTCAATAAGAATCTAATATATTTCATACATAAATGCAGTTTCCTACAACTCAGAAATACTTGTCACACAATAATATATATTGCATATATTTTATTACAAATTAAACTATTATATACCCTTCCAATTTCCATTCAGTAGACACACGCTACAAAGGTATTGTACAGTTACTTATTTTAATGTTTGACATTTAATGTAAGGCAATCCTACCTTCATGTCATTGTGTACATACAGTAATCAAACTAATGTACGCTACATAGTACTGTGAGACTGTGACCCTTACAGAAGTACTACTTTTTGTGCTATAGCTTTATGTGCTAGTTGACATAAAATATATTATTACATGGTACAATTGTTTTAACTTTATGATGACTTAGCACTTTTCATTTTAGACAATAATATTATAATTTTACTTCACTGAAAATCAGATTAGTTGGAAAGGATAATAATGGCTTGATTGGGTTTCCTACGCCATTTTTGGCTTCATTAAAATCTACCTGCAAACTTAGACTACATTGGAATGAGCAGTTCAAATTTAATGATTGGATTTGGGTACAACTGTGTTAGGTACTGTACTAAGAAATGAATAAGGTGAATAGCACTTTATCCATAGGAAGTTGTGTACCTAAGTATATCTGTTAAAATATCTGGACTACAATCTCAAAGTGTCGGTACTATGGAATTTCCATCGAACACAGTATTGCAGCTTTTTAACAATAAGTAAAGCTGCAATACTGTATTCGCTGTGGAATTTCACATTATGATAGGTACTCAAGGGTTAAATAAAGATAGCATGGAAAGTCAAAGTCACAGGCATTATGGTAATTGGTAAATACAAGCACTAATATTCTATTACAATGATAAATTATTCGTCTAGTAAGAGATATTCGTCTTCGTTTTTTGCTTCTGGTAACAGACCGTCCATTTCTTCTTCTTCTTCCTCGTCCTCTTCCTCTGGGTAAGAAAGAGACTCCATTTCGTCCATATCATTTTCGACGCTGACAACCAATTTCTTTTCACTAGGCAGCACTCCTTTAAACCCGGTGTCCAGCGCTCTCATTCTCTCCTTTCTTCTAGCAGCCTTTTCCATATCTTCACGCACCTTCTCTTTGTAAGCCTCCAATTCGTCCTCCTTTTGTTTCTTTATGGCCAGCGCTTCCATTTCATGTGCTCTCATTTGCATCATTTGCATTTGATATTTTGTGTTATTCAGATCTCGCAATTTTTTAGCCATTTCCCTTCTCAGGTCTCGTTCCTCATCTTGAAGATTTTCGCAGTGAAGTCTGGTGTCATCAAGGTCTTGTAGCATTCGACTGCTTTCCAGAATACCGTACTCCGCATTCAATCCCCGCTCCGCTTTTTTTGTGTCAACGAATTCCAGCATTATGTTAGCCAACGTGTCTCTTCTTTCATACACACTTTCTGTCAAATCTACATAGCCAGCCTTTGAAGTTTCAAGAACATTCTGAAAAACAAATTTTCATTATGAGTTACACTTATACATTAATATTTTTTCTCATTGCAAAAAAAAAAGAATCAAATAGCAAAGAGACGGAGATTGGCTAACCTACCTGAACATATTTTATTTTCTCCTTTAGATGAGCCATAGTTTCCACAGTCTGCAAAATTTTAAGCTCCATCCTGTCTTTTGTCTCATTTTTCGCTTTCAATTTTGCTTCCAGTATCACATTGTCTGCTTTGAATTGTTCAAATAACAATTGAACGTCACGACGTCCCTTTTTCTTAAGCTGGGTTTTTTTCAATTGTCTCTTAGCTACTTTAACAGCTTTGCTCAATTTGTGGCATTTTAGAGAACTGTCCATCATTTTCTTATGCATTTTGGTGATTTCATTGCAAAATTGAGTTGTCTCTGATTTTGGAATTTTCTTTAGACTACTTGAGTAAAAGGAATTATCGCTTACTTCTCGAATATTTCCCAGCAGATGATTTAGTAGCTCGATATTCTTTGTTTCGGCCAATTCAGACTTTTTCTGTTGAAAAATAAATAATTTGAGTATTGCAAGGTATAGATTACACTATTTCTTGCTAACACCAATAGAACAATAACATAACACACATAACTTATTTTATAATGTGCTTCTTAATTGTGTTTACCAAAATTCTGTTTAGGTTGGCTTCATTTTCTTTGCCACATTCGATCCAAAAAAGTTTCAGCTGAAGAATTCTCTTTAGTACTTTTTCATACTCTTCAAACGTAGAATTTGCATTTATCTTTGTTTCCAAAGCCTTCTTTAGGATTTTTTGTACTCCTTTTTCAATTCGACTTTTTTTAGAGTTCTCTGGCTCTGGGTCTTTTTCCAATCGTTTCTTCAGCCTCTGTTTTTTCGCCTGTATTGCCTTCAATCGTTTTTTTCGATCAATTTTGAACACAGCAACATTTTTATTTAAACTTCTGATTTTCTCCATAACCTCTGGGTACAAAAAACGCATAATTCGTAGAATAATTTTTCTTTCACGTTCACTTCGCTTAAGATTCCGTCTCTTTTCCAGTGCTTCCTCGCGTTTTATCCGCTTCATTTCTTGAATCTCAGCAAGTCGTTTAGCGTTTCTGATACTGGATTGTTCACTTTGAACGTTGAAATGGTTTAAAAGTCGCATTTGTCTTGCATATGGGTTATCAACAGGATTTTTCTTAGCACAATGTTTTTGATCTTTTTTTGGCTTTTTCTTGGCTTTCTCTTTTGCTTTGTCGTCTACCGGTGATTTTGGCTTTTTTTTGGCCTTCGCAGCTTTACGATTTTTCTTCTGTTGTTGTTTCTTGGACTTCTTGCTAATTTTTTTTGATCTGGACTTCGTCAATCCAAAAACGCTAGTGCTAATTTGCAATTTCCTATCTGGTTTAGAAATTACTTCAACAACGGGCTGAACTGTTTCTTCCTCGTCTTCCTCTTCCTCCTCTTCTTGTAAAGCTGCTATCTCTTTTTTACGCTGTCTTTCCTTTTCAGCAGCACGCTCAGCTTTTCTCATCTTCATCTTTGCTATCTTCTTATCCATTTTTTGTCTATGTTCCTTTAGACGCTTAGACCATTCGAAATCCAACTTTCTTTCTGCTCTACTTTTCTTATCCTTGGTCATTTTTATTTCATTTTTAATTGTCAATTCTCGTCGTGCTAAGAATTGGTGAATATGGTCTTCCAAATAGTCACGCTCCTTTTTAATCTTTTTTAATATTTCTTGATACATCAGATACGTGTCAATCAATTGTCCTTTTTTCTCTATTCGACTTTCTCTTCTTTCTTGAGCTTTTATCTTTTTTTCGTCTAAGTCTTGAAGTATAGAGCCACGAGCTTCAACAATTTCTTCTTGAATATCATCGTACAGCGCGTCACAATCAATTGGTTCATCAGGCTCAGCTTCGTAGTTATCGTCAGAATACTCGTCAGAATGTTCTTCTTCCCCTTTAACAAATATTTTCAGAAAAATTGTATATCCAAATTAAACTAAACCCAAATTCAGACTAAAACAATGTTCAGATATTCATGTCATTTACCATCAGAAGAACCACGGTCTTCGCTCCCGGAATCCGAACGCTGATCATCATCATAATCAACCTGGTAAGCGTCATCTGCCTCATCATCGTCGGGTGCATCATATTTCTCCTCATGTTTATTTAAAATGTCAACATCAGAATTTCTTTTATCCTGTGGTTGTTCAGTGGCTGCACTTTCTGATTCAATTTCCTCCGTGTTTTCATTCAATGGTGCATCTGACATTTTGCTTATTTTTTCAGTAGCCCGGTATTGCTACAACAGATGTATTAAACACTAATGAAACTCCAATGATTAGTTTCGTCAATTAAATGGTTTAGGAGTTTAAAGTTAGTGGTACAAAGTACAAATACTCTTATTAAAATCTAAAACAAGGGTTAAAATTGTAACGTAACATTAAACGTTGCTATTGGTAAAACATGTTTATACATAGTCGCATATATCTAGCAATATTGTATTACATATTAGGATATTAGACATAAATTAATTAGTACTGCTAATTGTACACTTAGGTATATTTTATAGTCCTCTACTTAAATACGAAAAGCTGAAATACGAACTAAAATAAAATAAATGTAAAATACACCAACTTTCAGTTTTAAATAAAATTATAGGAATGATAACCACAATCGACTACGACAATAGTGCCTATGTATGTGCTTGTAGCAATTGGGAGATCCACTCATAGTAATATCTGGTTTGCTCTTAACTATGTAACTAAATAAACTATCATTATTCACGTATAAAAGGCACCCGGAGCCTTTTCTGCAGGTACAACTCTTGTAGGACTGGAATTAATATTATTCGCGTCAGGAGGGTAGTAGTTATTTTGTTGGCGTCTCCATTTATTATGTTTATACTGAGATTTTGATTTCCAAAAATTCTTGTCCAACTTTGGCTTTTGGGGAGATCCATCGGTTTGATCTGGACTTGCATCAGACCTCCAATCACCGTCTATGCCTTTGTGAGTTGGACTATTTTCATTCTGACTAATAATATCACTGTTTTTCTGATTTTCGAAGTCTTTTTCATCACAGTCCATCGTGGGCCACTCAAAAAAACAGTAAAGTTTAGAATAATACTTTGTAAATATAGGTTCACTTTTAACGCACTCGAATTTCTCCCATGTGTACGGTAATAATTGGGGAAATCGTATAAGCCAGTACATAACAAATTGATTTGGAATTTGGCCTAACGAGGCTTGAGCTTCTTGCGTCAATTCTCGATAATGATTTTTCTGTAAATTGTAAAAAGTCATAAATGTGATCATTCAATATTACATACAGATTCATAAACACGTTATTGCTGCAAAATCATATTGATGTTACCTTATTTCGTAATGCTCTAAGCAAGTCTCGAACAGAATGACCCTTGTATGTGCGATATCTTCTAAGGTCCATTGCTACTTCTGAACAAATATGATCCCTCCAGTCTTTGCGGACGACTTCTTCTCCGTCCATCTCTAGTCTTTGCAGTAGAAGGCAAGTACTTTCATTTTCTTTTTCGATTCTGTCACTAACATCGAGGAAAAACGATAAAATTTTCTCTTCTGACCAAAACATTGGGTGCTCAAGAATTGCAGCTAATGGAGGTCTCTTTGAAGCGTCAGAAGAAATCATTAATGTGATTAAGTCCGGAACTCCTTGAGGATTAGTTGAAACTTTATCCAACACAGAGTCTCCGCTCAAAATATTTGATTGTCGACGGAATGGATCTCCAAAAGGGTGATCTCCTTTTGTTAAAACGTAATAAAATACACACCCAAGAGAGAAAATGTCCACGGAGTGTGTCTAAACAAGAACATCGCAAGGTCACAAAAACTAAAAGGTACACAGGTACTAATATACTGGTTAATAGACAGTACATTTACACTTACCATTCTCTCCGGTTGGGTATTCAAATTTCTAACGACTTCTGGGGCAATCCATCCATCTGTTCCTGGAATGCCTCCAGATCTTCTGGAAAAACTTGTGCGTCCATTCGCTAACTTTTTACAAAGTCCAAAGTCAGAAATCATGGTTCTAACTTTCTTCGTTGAGGAACATATAGTAAGTAATACATTGGCGGGTTTTATGTCCCTGTGAACGATAGATAAAGAATGTAAATGTGCTACACCGTCAGTGGCTTCTCTAAGGATCTGCAAAGGTTGAATACTATCATGGGAAAATTTTCCATCCACCCAATCATTTAATGTAGCCGAACAAAGTTCCAAAGCGATATATCGAAACTGCCCATCAGACTCCGTACAAAAATATCGAATAACATTTGCGTGCTGATCCGATTCTTTCAAAAGGTCAACTTCTCTGTCTGCAAAAGCGAAACACTCAGGTAAAATTCTCTTAACAGCTACGTCCCTTTTCTCAAACTTGCCCTTATAAACAAATGTTCCTTCACATCCCTTCCCAAGAACCGATCCTGGTTCAAAGCTTATTTTCCCAACGGTAATCACAGAACCATCTGCAGAGCTACTTTTCTTTTTAATAATTTGATATTCCTCCCCATCAGGAAATTGGTCTCTTTCTTCGTCCTTTGACAGTGATTTTTGTGAAGAAGGAGCACTACTGGCATATTTTTCTTGGCCAGGCTTTTTTATTCGTGTCACCGTGACGTAACCGAGGGATATTACAGCGATAGTTACAACTGTTGTCACTACTGCAGTTGTTACAACAAGATATGGCTTTTCCTTTTTATGTTCTGTGGGCATAGGAATTTCCCTTGGAGTCACAGGAAGTTTAGTTGCTGGCAGAGGCGGAAAAGTGGTTTTAGGATGAACAGATTTTGGAGGTGCATTTCCGTTTCCAGCTAATTTTGCATCTTGTGGTGATTTCTTTTCATCAGCGGGAATAACTTTGTCAGAATGGGATCCACTTTCATTAAAAACTCCTTGGACAACATTTTCCTTTGGAGTGGCTGCGGTTATCTGTCTGTTTGGAGAAGCTGTAGGTGTTGGATTATTGGGAACTTCGTAATGACCAAGAAGAAGAATATCTGCATCAACATCTTTAGTAGGTTCATCTTTAAGAGGTTCTATTTTTTCAGGAACGGGTTTTATCGAATCGTCGGGTTTTCCGCTTGGTCCTTCAATCAAATGTAACTCATTTGTTTGTCCAGTAATAGGGAGGACTGTGTCATCTACGAGGCTTGGAACTGCGTACAAACCGTAAGGACATTCACCCACGTACAAAGTTGGTGACAACTGATTATTGCCTTTGGCGTCATGAGCTACTTTAAGTCGATTTAATGTTTCTACGGCCACAGATTGAAATGGAACTGACGTTAGTGTTGATAGAGAACAATCTATTGTATAAAGAGCTATCACAGGTGTATCTAATTCGGATTGCCAAATAAGTTGCCCCGATTCTCTTTCATAAGTAAGCACGGCTCCGGTTGAAGGAGAAGTAAAATGTACTAAATCTAAATAAAAATACAAACAAAATATTTAAAAAAAACTATTTCTTACAAATAACATATCTTTAATTGTATACAGACAATTCATGAATATGATTTACCATAATCTTGTAAGGATTGTCCATTCATATCGACAGATGAGTAATCATGAAAAGTGACATTCCATTTTCGAGGTCCGTCCATCATAGAAATTGTGTATTCACTTTTCCCAATTAACAAAGGCTTAGCTTTCGGTGTTGGGGCATTTTTGTCACCTTCATTTTCTGCGGTTCCTTGAGCCGGACATGTTGAATCTGTATGGCTATTCGGTGACATTTGACTCTTCTCTCCAGTTAATGGATTGAGGTTGAGCCACATATCAAGCTAGAAATGTATAAATAAAAATCATTTTAAACATGTAAAACTAGAAAGTAAAAAACCACTAAAATATTGAATTTTAATATAAACCTTTTTCCCAGTGTATAAAAGTCCTTCAGAACTACGGCACGGTGACATTGAGACCAATTGAGGAATGGTAAAAGGTAACTTTTTTAGATGACGATGTCGTCCTAGAATGTACAGTTCCCCCGATTTTGGGTCCGGTAAAAAGTAGGGAGGGCGGACTGTTGGACTTTGGCCACTTGTCGGAACACGAATCATTGGCTCATCTTTTGAGACCCATCTCACTTGCCCAGATAAACGATCCAAAGCGGTTAAAGACCCGTCCAAAGTGGAAACAAGTAAAAGTGTACTAACAGGATCAGGTATCAATTCAGTCCCACTATCCTGTAATAGGACCAAACAAAATATTATGTACTCAAAATTGAGAATGAAACCCATATCAGTAGCAAAGCAGATTGAAACTCCACAATACGTCCCTTGACTCTACAATTTATTTTAAACATTTATTTACAGATATCAACAATAAACGCCAGGAACCACGAATCTTCCTCCAATGCATGCTCATAAATAGCTATCTGTCTGTATACAATACATAATACATTGCTTGTTGTGAATGATACAAAATGATTATGCCATGAATTAAGAATGTAAGTAATATGAGTATAAATGTAATGGTTTGGTGTACTATGAAAGCATCAAATTCCACATGAATTTGCATATAAAGTATCAAAGTGTACTGCACAACAATACACCCTACTTTACTGCACAACACAATACACCCTATTAAAGCTAAATGTGTTTACATACAGATACTGAGAATAATGATAGTTAGACATGATAGTTGAAGTTGATAGATAGTTAGGCAAACGGCATTAAATGCATGTGTGTAAAGTACTGTGTAATTTTATTTGTTCAATGCAAGCAATACGAATAAGTTTTAGTTGGATATTATTACCGTGTGAATAGAGCAAGATGGTATGACTTTTGGAAACTGGTGTCCCAGCGTCAATAGAAGAAACGCCTTAATAATTCTATGCATTTTCGTATCCAGAAATACTCCTTTTGTATGAAACATATAATTTCATCTAATAATATTTTACAAAATGCAATCTCTATGATGTATTTAATGTATGTATGATGATGATGGAGTGCAGAGTACTTATAACGATGGAGTGTACATTTTTCATTTGTTTGATGTATCTGTACTTAAGCCAAAATAACATCCTTTACACGTTTACACACTCTCTCTTTTAACAGTTTCGTGATAAAAAACACAAACCGATAACATGAAAGTACACATAATATTTATGGACAGCATAGAGCTGGTTTTGAAAAAATAGTACTCAGTAATAGAGTGTGAAAGCACAGTAGTAGTAGTATAAGTTTGGGTACTTAAGTTATGTGTGTAAACGTATTATTCGTAAACACTTATACTAGTGTACACTTTATTAGGTTATCTGCAATGCAAGATGTCTCATCTCAAGATAACTTAAGGAGTTCTGCAGGTGAAGTATAGTTGGATCAACGGAATAGTATTTACATGGAATAATTATCCCAAACAAAATTCACACTAATCACACAATTACTAATTATTGATATATACAATTACTGTAAATAAACGAATGTGGAGTAGGTGTAGCTTATTTGTCTTTCTGAGCTTTTCTGAAGTAAGGAGGATCCAGTGGTACAATTTCGGCTACCAAATACGCCCAAACCAAGTTAAAGAGAGTGCAATTTCCAATAGTCGATGAAAACTTGGCTCTATCTAATCCATATCCATATTAATAATAATATTACATATGTGAACATGTGGATAGCTACATTGCATTGCTATGATACAAAAATTCTATATAACCCATCACATCACAATGCGCAATTTGCATAAACAGTAAATACCATAACTCCTACTCTTTCCTTTCGGTACGGTATATTTTATGTAAAGGAATGATGACAAAAATGATATATAACATAGCTATATGAATCAGTTTACCCTAATACTAACAAAGCAAGCTTTATACCTGTGAGCAGAGCAGGTACTTAAAATCCATATATATTAAAAATTCCACCTGTATGATGGTACAGTAAAATCAATAGGTAGTATGCTTATTTTTCAATTCATATAGGTCGGAGAGTGGATCGGTATTCTCGGTATCGATCGCTTCATAAAAATATTCCACCCTCTCGTAAAAAAATTACTCTATTTAGTTTAAA
Source organism: Pogonognathellus longicornis (assembly GCA_034694085.1). Classification (NCBI taxonomy): domain Eukaryota; kingdom Metazoa; phylum Arthropoda; class Collembola; order Entomobryomorpha; family Tomoceridae; genus Pogonognathellus; species Pogonognathellus longicornis. The sequence continues at coordinate 50,964 of JAQFYB010000409.1, forward strand.
TATTCTACTTTACTTGCGTACAGTGCAGTGTTTGTAATTTTTAATGATGCTTTTCTTTAAAATAATATACATAAGTATACCATTGTATGCAATAAGATTTTTCCAACATTTTTAGTTTCTTACACCAACGACCAAACCCAGAATTGTTGTATGGAAAAAAAAATTATTTAGCAATTTTTTGTGCAATATCTTAGAATAGAACTGAATTAGATAATAACAGTTATGTTATCTAATTGCTAATTGCTATGTACCTAATACCTAATGAATTATAAAAAGGTAAATTATAATAGGATGTAATAATTGATTGAGGCAGCTAACAACTAAGATCCATCATAAAGAAGAGTAAAGCCCTATAACCCACTAAATTAGGTATGATATGTTTTTACTTCTTTCGATTTCAGAAAATTGATTAGCCTTTGTGAGTTTTTTAAAATGGGAAGAGATACATACGTCCTGAATATACAAAGTTTTTGTTTGACAGAGGATGCAGATTTTTCTGAAGTCATAAATTCCATGTATGTAAATAATGTAAATATTGAAGATTTAACAAATGTTGTATATAGGTAGTAAGGGAATGATTTACCTTAGTTTGCTTTATATGCCTTTTTTGCATGGTCTCATCCAAAAGTGGACCTTGAACTGGACCCGAAGAATTTTCGTCAACATTTGGGGATGGGGTAACAAACCCAACTGTGCTACATAATAAAAACAGTGCAACAGGCACAAGAAGCCTCCAGGAAGTTTTATGTAACTTCCCCATTTTCTTTCGGTTTCTTCTTTCGGTTTACCGGAAGCAGTATAACATTTAAATATTTAAAGATCTCCAAAATGATGATGTCACAACTGACAAGTAGATCGTATCTGCCAGTTATGTCAATGTTGTCTATTTTGGATATTCTAATGAAACAACTCAAAATAATTACGAATTATAAATGTTGTGTACATAATTTCTATTTACACATAATTTATGTGTCAAAACAAAATTGGAACACAAGTTCGTATGCGGAGAAAGACACATAATTTAGTAGAAAGCTTTTTTATAGCTATTGGTGTCATGTAGAGTTCTGATTATAATTTGACAATGATATTATTGCTGTTTGTGTTTAAGAAATTGCACTTTTTCACTACACTTTCTTTTCGTATGTATCATTTTCATTATTCATACCGCTGCTGTTGTTGTTTTGTGAATGTGACTGACTGACATACACACAATACACACAATACACAGTCAACTTCCTTCAAGTTCTGCTCTGGTTGCATCATATCAGCTGTACTGAAACTCAAAGTTTTTTACGTAGTAATCAAATCAGGTAGCAAAACCACTATGCTCGTTCGTATGTACTGAGTCGAGTGAGTACGAAGAATAATTATCCAGTACTGAGTAAAGACGTACAAAAAAGGTGTTAGGTTTAGTAGGTATATTACATAAAGTGTTATGCCTATGTAAAAATGACGAAATCATCAACTATAAAAGTAAAATAAGGTTAACTATTAAAATGGACAGTAGTGTAAATATTGTGATAATGAACGGAAATTGATCTAGCAATTGAGTATCGTATGAGAACTTGCAAGATTGTTCATTTCTTATATAAAATCCCGATGTATACACAAACACAAGATTGACCTTCACGATTGTTCAAAAGTTACATAACAATTTGGGCTCTGTAGACAGATTGTTTAGAACCGCCACATACATACACACACTTTTGACTTTATGCTAAACACTGCACACGACAACACGAGTATAGATAGACATAGACAGAGAGCTGTACTGTAGTACACGCACTGTGTTGTGTACACACGAGACTTTAATTAATATTAATGATACAATACAGAGCTAGCATAGCGTGATCACATTTAAGTGTCCATAATAATATAGGACTTATGCATGTGCTGAATTAAGGCTTAGTTAGGCCTGTCTCAAAGAGGTCACAGGTCATTTTAAAATAAACTACTATACATATCTTTTAGAGAAGCGTTTTGCGCATTTAATGAACATTGACACAGGTTACGCAACATTATATGTGAGCTTAAAGCGTTTGGCAAAAGTATTTTATCACATTGTAGAAGGGGTATAAGTATAAGCCATAAGCTACTGTTTGCATTACAATTAGAACTATTCCACAAAATGTTGTAAATAAATGTTAATTCCAGAACTAATACATGCACAAGTGCAAGTGGTGCGATGCGATGTATAGAGACAATTCATAGCCAACAGACTTCAGACAGGCCAAAATTGGAAACCACAGTTTTGAGAGTTGACATTGCAGAAAATAACTCACATGCTAATCAGCTACACGGCTACAGAATGATAAAGAGCATAAACGCTATTAGTCGAATAGACGAATAGAGAGATATTTTTATATCATGCAAAAAGAGCATTTTTTCCGACATCACTTTCGCTAAAACAGACAAACACAGACACTTGTGATCAAAATGATCATAATATTATATAGATTAAAATGTGTGGAAGCTGAATAGTTGCATGATTACATGATGTAACGTAAACGTAACTAACAATAAGTAATAATACTAATAATGTAATCATTCATTTTCAGACCTTATTAGTGAAATGTGAGATTCCCTTTCAAGAGACGATCAGGGAAGTGTCAAATCCAGCTTTTATCTCTTTAATACTATTATTCATCAAATCATTATGCAATACTACATCCATCAACAAGTTGTTCTGTTCTCTATTCTATAGCCCTTTAGTCATCTCAAACAAATCAATCAATCAAACCTACCTACATAAATACTTTATCAATTACGTATTACATAACAATACTTATCAATTTGGAAATCATAGTTAGGTATAGAAAAATGAGATTTTGTTGCCGTCTTGCCTTATAATATTTTATAGACACTAAAAAGAAACTACCTTTTTATACAGTTTACAGAAACATCTTGAATTCATTAATTCATATGAATAAATTATATTATATATTTGAAGATTAATTTTCATGAAAATCTTAACACGAATAGACTAAAAAATTTGGTACTGGGAAATTAAACGTTTTATTCATAGTTCATACACACCTAAATGCTTACACATGTTACATGTTCAAATCAGTTTTGGATCAACAATAAATATATACATACACAATAATATTAAACCACAACACACTTTTCTCATTTTTTTGTGTCCCCTCTTTGTGGCTAAACACTAAAAAGAAAACGTTCAAACAAAATCAAAATACACTCCAATACCTCAATATTTTAATACCTATGAAGTAAGTACACTCTTCACTCATAATATAACTCTTCCACAAAAAAGGCCAAACTACGGACTACGACTTCCCTCACATCAGAACAGCCACATTATTGCGATCATTTTCAATAGTTGTCAACTATAACTCATCTCTTTTTCTCCAGTCACCCACCCACCTCCTCCATTAAGTCACTCCGTACACAAACATCGTTTCCAACTCTTTTCCAACATTTCCTTTCAAACGTACCTTTTGTATTCTGACTGAATTAAGGTTTCATCTTCACTTTTAGTTAGCTTTGTATTGTAATATGTAATAGCGCTTATATATATTTTTATACAATTAATTGCTTTAAAGAAATCAAGTTGAAATTACGATACACTTTCTAATGAATGTGAATGTAGTACGTACACTTATTATATGTTATTATATCAATCTGAATTTTAACTTGCTATTTGAATACTTAAGTGTGTTATTGGATGATTACATTTTGTAAATAAGTATATGTTACACAGAACAGTACTTAGCCTGCATAATGCATTAGGTTGACGTACCTTACTACACTACAACTTGGATTATTAGCATCAGCTTAGGATTGACATTGATATCCACGACATAAATTACATCTAGAGATTAATTTTCTGACAATTGTACCACATTAATCTTTTTTAAGTTTAACACACCTTATAACTCCCTTCAAATCAGCCCTTTATAGTGCTCAGACGTTACACTTTACATTACATCACATCATAAGGTTCATAATACAATATAGGTGTCTATTATTTGTGTTCATAGTTCATAATTCATATATTATGTCATAAAATTCATACATCATACTTAAATACTCACGCATCAATCAAGTACACGCAAAGTAGACTATGTTCACTCACCCAAGTGACACAGCTACACATAATATTACTACTAGTGTTATTGTGTTGTATTTTATATAAATATTTAATTACTTTTATGATTCCATTTTTTATTTACTCTATAAATCCAACTCCAGTCGAAATGAAACGTGGACACACAACACAGCACACTATTATTGTTACCTTTCTAAAACACCACGACCTATTACTCTATTACCTTACATAGCTGAGGTAATAATTTTTAGACATTTAAAGTTTAGTTACTTACTCAAAGGCGACTATAATGTATCTTTTAAAAAATCAAATGATTTTTCAGTATTATTGATTAATATTGAATAAAATTCGATAAATACTTGCTACCATTCTTGACAACAACAACACTCGCTTCATAGTTCATAGTATTCGATTTCAATCCGTTTGAATAGCTAACTATTCCTAAAATTATTACGTTTTTAGTTTATCATCTCCGTACATTAACTTAACACACTCTTGCATAATAATATTTATGTTTAAATAGTACATTTCTATAAGATATAATAAACTGGTACTGGTTGACAAAGACAATGCACTTAGTACATGTTAGAGGGATTGGACATACACTGGCTGGACTCAAGGTTAGTTTTTAGTAGTTAAAGTTATGTTATATACAAATCTGGACTATAACGACAATTCAGACTTCAGTCAGAGCATGTATTGTACGAAAGGAAATTGGTTTACTGCAACATTAAAATACAAATTATTCATAGAATTAGTCAAAATAATTCCCAATTTCATTTGGATAGTTGGTTCGTTGAAGCAGTGCTATCTATTTCCATTCAAAAGGTAACACCCACCGTCAACGCAACAATAACTAACAAATACAGACGCACCACCATTAAACTCTTTTTATAGTTGACTCTTTTGACAGCATAATAACTCTGAATACCTACACAAACAGCAGACCAGATTTTTGCATTAAATCCTGATGCTATCTCACAACAGTACAGTCTGATTGGTGCTGGTCAGTTGGCTCATTTTGACTTGGAGAAAAAAAACATACTTTTTTTAGTGCACTGAGATCATGGAACCTCAATCCTACCGTACAGGAATTTGTAATATTCACGGAGGTGTAATTAATGTGCACTTAAAGGTTCTACTGTATACCTCAATACTACCAC